>JXCR01134989.1:61691-80306 GCA_002079205.1 Phalaenopsis hybrid cultivar
GGCCGACCCCTGCGGCCGGCCCGCGGGCCGCGTTTCAGGATAAGCAGCTTATCCTGAAACGCACAAGCTGCCCCAAACGGACCCTTAGTTAGGTGTGTGTGTGTGTGTATATTAAAAGATTAGTTAGAGGCGAAAACAGGCCTCTAGACCAACCCATAAGGTATCTGTTATTGTCTCTAACGGGGATCGAACTCGAGACAGATGGGACTTACAACTGGCGTAGCAGCTGTTAACCAACTTGCCACCTAAGTTGCGTGTGTTTGTGTGCTTGTGTGTGTGCGCGAGCGCGCCGCAAGCCGTGACTTGTTGGTTAGTAGAGTTGAAAAAAAAAAAGAAAGAGAGAGAGAGAAAGAGAAAGAGAGAGAGAGAGATGATGGTTTAAAATTTTGAATTAAATGTGTAAATATGAAAATTTAGGTGCTAGATAATTAAATCCATAAGAATTTTGTGGTAAGCATGCAAATGCTCCAAATAATCTTTACAAGTGGCTATAATATGTTATGTATCATTCGTTTTGTAACTATTTCAGTTGTGTAATTTTATATAAATATAATATATGACATTTTTTTTTAATTTTTATAAAAATAATTGAGGCATTTACATGCATATTGTCATGCATCCAATTCCTATGTATTTACGTATCTACCACCCAAATTTTATATTTTACATTTAATACTAAAAATTTTTATATCACAAAAACTATCTTTATTTTAACTTTTAAGAAGATATATATTTTTTTTTTCATGTAAAGATAACATGTATGTAAAAATTAAAGTTTAAAGGTTAGATATGTAAATACATAGGAATCAGTGGCATGCATGTAAATTTTTCAAAAATAAAATATAAACTTAACATACAACTTTATACTCCTTTTTTTCTTTTGTGTCATTCAACATGAGAATTTTTGGTGCATGAGTATGGTTGTTAACGATCTAATCTCAAGTCGAGTTGGGATCAGTGCAAAATCGGTTCGAATGGATTGAGTGCGGCTGAAAATCAGCTCATGACCCACGATATTTCATTTCGAACCAGTTCAACTCAAAATTAAATTGAGCTCTATCCGGCTTGAAATTTAAACGAGCTTGCTCAAATTAAGTTATTTGGATCTGTCTCAACTTGAAATCAACTCGAAATCGGAACTAGTCGGCTCAAATTGAGTTATTTGGATTCATCCTAGCATAAAATCGGCTCGTGACTCATTATATTCAATTTTATTCAGTATTATATATATATATATATATNTACTCCTTTTATTTCTTTTGTGTCATTCAACATGAGATTTTTTGGTGCACGAGTATGGTTGTTAACGATCTATTCTCAAGTCGAGTTGGGGTCAGTGCAAAATCGGTTCGAATGGATTGAGTGTGGCTCAAAATTAGCTCATGACTCATGATATTTCATTTCAAGCCAGTTCAACTCAAAATTAAATTGAGCTCTATCCGGCTTGAAATTTAAACGAGCTTGCTCAAATTAAGTTATTTGGATCCGTCTCAACTTGAAATCAATTCGAAATCGGACCTAGTCGGCTCAAATTGAGTTATTTGGATTCATCCTAGCTCAAAATCGGCTCGTGACTCATTATACTCAAGTTTATTCATTATTATATATCTAAGTTTTATAAATAAAAATATTTCAAGCCCATCATAGACTAGTTCGAATCGATCCATAAATAACTTAAAAAGCCCCTCACTATTCGTTTGGGGCAGCTTATTTGGTGCGATGACGTTTTGAAAACACACCTGACCCATTTGGGTAAACTACGTTTTGACAGCTTATGTGTTTTCAAAACGCTGCAAACAACGTTTTCACACTGCACCTATCTAGGTGTGACAGCTTTCTGGCTGCAGTTTGACTTTTCCAAAAAAGTAAAAATTTATAATAGCCACCGCACATAATTTATCGACACATTATTTTTAAACAGTTTATCAGCCGAGCAAAAATTCATCGAACCGGTCCGCCATTAATCGAGTCGAACCGGACCGCCATCTCCTCCGCTCATACTTCTAATTCTCAACATAACCCATTCNCTCAACTTAGCTTATTTATTTCAATCTGAATCCGAGCGAAAATTCATCGAGCCGGACCGCCATTAATCGAGTCGAACCGGACCGCCATCGCCTCCGCTCATACTTCTAATTCTCAACATAACCCTTTCGCGGCAACGAGAGAGAACGCGTGTACTCTTTCCCCATCTCCACCCCAAAAACCCGAATCTTCCTCTCTCGTGTCCACCCTAAAAACCCTAATCTAACCCCCTAACCTTCCTCTCACGCACGGCGCACCTTCTCTCTCCATCCATGGATCATTACAGAACTCTAGGTCTCACCAAAGACGCCACCAAGGAAGAAATCAAGGAATCCTTTCGCCGCTCCGCCCTAAATTTCCATCCCGACAGGCACGTCCAGTCGTCGGAGCTCGTCAGGCAGCGAGCAATCCTGAGATTCAAGCAGGCATGCGAGGCCTACGAGGTTCTGATCGATGATCGGAAGCGCGCGGATTACGATTTCAGCCGCCGGCACGCCGGAGGACGTGGCGGCGCATCACCGGCAGCTTCGGGTGGGTATCGGCGACGGTCGGCGGGAGGAGGGGGATCAGGATTGGATGTGGAGTACCTCTTCAGATTCATGACGGCTCGTGGGGTTCTGTTCAGTCTGGCGTTTGCGAGGTAATTCTTCTCTTTTCCCTTTGTGTTTTTCGTTACAGACTTATGCGGCTGTTCGGCGTGAAAAATATTCTGTGCGGTTATTGAGGAGAAATATTTGTACGCAGCGCTGCGTACATCAGGGGTTATAACCCAGATATAAACTCATTGTACCCCCTGAATAACCTCTGATGTACCCAGCGCTGCGTACATCTTATGCACGCAAATATTTCACGTTATTGAGGGCCCGTTTGCGGGAAAAAATTTGAGTGTCATAGTCGTATGCAGTCGTACGCAGCACTGCGTGCGATATTGGGGTTATATCGAGGGTACAATGGGGTTACATTCACGGTATAACCCCTTGTAACCTCCGTGTAACTTCATGTAACCTATTTGTACCCTAAAATAAGTTTCGCGCTTCTGTTATCATATATTAAGAAGGTACACGTAAGTTACAGGGAGGTTACAAGGGCTTATACCGTGGATGTAACCCCCTTGTACCCTTGGTATACCCCAATATCGCACGCAGCGCTGCGTACGTCTATCGCACGCAATTTTTTTCCCCGTATGGGGGCAGCACTTGCCGGGCCGCGGTGCCGTTTGAATAGCATGTTTTGCCTGATGTTTTGCCCGTTTATTCAAAAATGCGGTACACATTTTACATTAAATGCAGACCGTGGGTCGAAAACGGACAGTCAACCCGTGGGCTGCAGCTTATCCTGAAACGCACAAACTACCCTAAATAAATCTTTAATCTAATTAAATTAATTTAAGGTTTTTCTAATTATGCTTATTAATAATTATTTATTCACTTAATTAATTAATTATAAATAAAAATTTTGTTAAACTAAATATTTACTAAATTATATTTTAACATTCATTAATTGATAGTTGATTAATAAATAACAACTAATTAGAATTTTATTAAATTAATCAAATTTTGATATGTAACTTAATTTTAGTTAACTAATTATTAAGCAGTTACATATCAAGTTTATATGATTATAGTTATCTTGATAACATATTTATTAATCAATTAAATTAAGGGGCATCTACATCTACACACATTCCACACAATTCACATATATTTGCATACCTACCGCCTAAACTTTGTTTATTACATTAATACCACTAAAATCTTTCATATCACATTAAAAATATCACGATTCTAACGTGGACTACTCATAAAAATTGAAGTATAGATGTTAGATAAATAACTCGAAATGAAATTAATTTAATAAATCGAGCATTGAGGCCAAAAGACGGGCTAAAACATAATTTAAAAATCTATAGGGTTTATTGTGGCACTTCTAATTATTTGATAGGATTTAGAATAGGTTTTGTATTAATCACACCTAACAATCCCTAAATGTGTTGTATGCAAATGTATGAATATAAAGCTTGCATGAGTTATATGGACGTATAAATATAAGTTGCATAATTTACATGTCGATGCATCTATGCAAACATTGACATAAAAGATACATTAACTGACATAATTGCAAATTCATGCAGACTGACATAATGGTGTGGTACATTTGTAATTCTGGAAATAAATGAGGTTTAGATTAATATTTTGTTTTATTTTCCAGAAATTTTGAAGTTAATAAATTTCAGCTATCCAGTATTTTGTTAGGTGGTGCAGTTGTTGCTGAAAGAAGTGTGGATGCAGTCTGGAGATTGAACAATAGCGGGGTATGTCATTTTTATTTACGTACATACCACCTGAAAATTCATATTTACAAATCAACCATCCTCTTTTATCCATTTTTCAAATTCTCACTCAAATATCACAATTTCATGATAAAACCACGACCCCTATTTTTCATTTTTATCAAATTATCAATTGTTGGATCGTGGTAAGCGTAAATACATTAGTTCAGTATTTCAAAAAAAATTACGTGGGTGGTTGATTTGTAAATACCAATGTTTCGGGGTGATATATATGTAATTATCCCCTTTTTTATGTTCTGAATTAGCATTTCATGAATACTGCTGAAAAATCATTAAAAATTAGGGGAAATAAATTATGTCTTACATATGACTAATATTCTGATCTATCATAGAGGGTGGAAGATGAATGATGATTTGTATAATTGAGCATTAGATCTGTTGATCAATTTAATATGGAGGGTTCTGATTGATCTTGGTTTTGTAATTGGACACTTTATTTTGCATTAAGGTTTAATAAACCATCTATGCTTTTTGTTGATGATATTCTTCTTTTGGATAAGATTAGATTAAGTGTTTAGGAGAAACTTGAATTATGGAGGTCGACATTGGAGTCTAAAGGCCTTCGTTTGAGTAGATCCAAAACTGAATACAAGGAATGTTATTTTAATAGTAGTGGCAAAATTATAACTATTGGTGATCAAATCGTTAAAAGGTACGAATGTTTTATATATCTCGGGTTTGCTGTTTAAAGTGATGGTGATATAGAGGGGGATGTTATTAGTAGAAAAGTTGGTTGGTTGGAGTGGAGGAATGCATCGAGCCTATTTTGTGATAGAAAAGTATCACTTAGGCTTGAAGGAAAATTTTATAAAATGGTGGTGAGACCTGTAATGCTTTATGATGCAGAATGTTAGCCTTTAAAGAGAAGCATAAAACATAGTTGAGTGTTGTTGAGATGAGAATGCTTAGGTGGATAAGTGGCTTGACACTTGGAGACAAAATGCAAAATGAATCTATTCGGGAAAGTGTTGGTGTAGCTCCAGTGGCATACGGGATTATAGAGAGTCATCTTAGATGATTTGGTCACATTAAACTTCGACCTTCTGATTATCCGGTTATGAGAGTAGACGTTTTAGATTCGATTTATGTTAAGAAAAACAAAGGTGGACCTAAAAAGAATTGGGCGTGTTGTATAATAAATGATCTTAATCTGTTAGAATTAAATAAAATTTGACACTCGATAGGACATAGTGGAGAAAAAGGATTTATATTGGAGAAAAAAGATTTATATAGTTGACCCTGCTTAGTAGGATAAAGAGTTGTTTTTGTTGTTGTCGTCGTCTCATAAACCGAGTTGAGCTGAATACTGTCTTGTTATGTAGTTTAACTCATTCATTTTCTTATCGAGTTTGAGACAAATTTGAACACCTATTTGAAAATCTGTTCTTAACTTATTTGTTAGTTTTATTATAAGTTCGAAGCATAATCAAACCTAACTAATTTTGTAGCGGCCCGAATTCTCACCCCTCGAGATGTTGTTTGCTTTGGCCTAATGGCCTCATTATTTTCTCTCATTGGTATAACTTCCCAGGAGGCCACCTATCCTGAGAGCGTTCCTGCATGAGCACGCTTAAGAAACTTTAAACTTTACATCAAAGGCTCCTCGAAGTTTAAAAGTTCAGCTTCATTTTACTTGAGGGATTTCACAATCTCTCACATTTAAGTAATTGACGTCCCTATCAGTTTTCTTATCCCAAAATCATCCACTATGCAACTATTTTTATCTTTGAATTGATGTAATGTTCTATTACCATTTGTAATAGCTCTGACTCTCACGTATCTAGATATAGTCTGCTTTGGCTTAACAGCCTCATGGTTTTGTCCCGTTGTTGTAATGTCCTTGGAGGCCACCTATCCTGAGTGCTTCTGCACAAACATACTTAACTTTAGGTTTTTTTATGAAACTCTTAACCGTTGCATCAAAATATTTCTCGATGTTTAATAGTTTATTTCATTCTACTTGAGGGGACATTTGAAATGGTTTGTAACCGTCCAGATTCTCAACCATCAATATATTGTCCGTTTTATCAAGCCTTTTTTGTTAAGCAAATCAAGTCAATGTTTACGCTTGAATATAACTGAATTTTCAAAACCTTACTTAAATTTATTTAATTTTACATCCAAACTAATATAAATGAGTATCATTTATTTATCAAGTGGCATCTTTGGTAAATATAAAAAAGGCAGCCAATTACTAACTAATGCTTTGGGTGAAGATTCTAATATTCTATTTGTTTTTAATTGTAGAAATCATTTGAAGATGCCATGGAGTCCATAGAGAAGGTCAGAGTACAAAAAGATCACTGAGGCAGAATAAACCCAACACCAGTTCTAATATCCTATTCAGCTTCAACATGACCTAATTCGAGTTAAGTCGGTTTAAAATGAGCCGAGCTGACTTGTACTCGACTTATTCATGAGCTCATGGACACTAGGCAAGCTCCTAGTCGAGTTGCTTATAGCCAGCTTAACATGTCAACTCAGCGAGTTAACTCATTTGTATATGATGTAATATATAGAATTGTTCGATATATTTTGAATAAAATTAAAATTTTTAAAGCTGTGTTGCTTACAAGATACTCATTGAGCATATGAACATGCTAGTAAGGCAGCATTGTTGATACATGCGCGCGCGCTCGCATGTGATGTTCGTATTGTACAATTCATGTATAACTTTTAAATAAGTTTTTCTCAAAGCCAAGTCGTACTTGGCTCGATAAATGTTAAGCCAATTTTCACCATGCTCGCACTAGAAAACAAAGTAAGGTCCTAAGGGGTGTTCGCTCCAAATCAGATTTAGGTTAAATAGGATTTAGTAAATTCAATCAATCTGAATTTATCGAATCGAGATGCTGTTAAATTCATAATTATGTTTGGTTCAGTTAAGAGTAAATTCAATTAAATTTATTTCACATGTTTGGCATATTAATGTAAATCCTGCAGTGTGTTTTTCTTCTAAAGCTGATGAATAAATCATATTACAACTAGCGTATCAACACCTACCCCTTGATATTCAAAGAAGACATATGGGTGAATGATAAGAGTAATGAAAGCAGAGTTAAAAAATGTTGAGCAGCTATTCATTAATTGAGAGATAGCAAGCCATCTGATCTCCATTATTTTCACCAAATTATAAAAGCGAGCAGTAGAGTGAGAGATTGCAAATTTGTTAAATAATAAGAGAATAAATAAGCTGCAGATGAATACGAAATACTGCGGTGCTGCAGAGCTCAAAGTCAGCACTGCAATGCAGTAATGTGTTGGTAGTTCAGTTGCATGCTGGAAAATTTGTGGGGATAGAATGATTATTTAACGTCTTAGTGTTACACAAAGATCTAACTATTATATAGATAATTGAACAGTAGCAGGAGAAGACAGAGATCTTTTACGTGAAAACCTTGAAAGGAAAAAAAAGTATGGGGTTTAGCTCAAAGTAATATGCTATAAGAATGTAAGTACAATGAAACACCTTTTTTTTTCTCACAACTATGAGAGCATGGTTATAATTTTACACCAGGTAAAATATTTGTACATATGCAAAGTATAAAAAACTTCAATTGTTTGAAAAAGAAATGTTATATTTTCAATACGGCAGTTGGAAGCAGTGGTCACTGGAATTTATCATTGGATCTTCAATACGATTTTACATATCACAGCTGTACTTCAAATACAGGGTTAGCAAGCACCGAGGGCGGAGAGCATGAGCGGCTATGGTGACTGGAAATTATTGCGGGGCCCTCAACCCATAAAAGCACTATAATTAATTTTCGTCAGATCTTCAATATGATGTCATGTGTTATGATCGTATTTCATATATATCATTACAAACAGAGGCGGCTGACGGTGAGCAGTAGTTATCATCGAGTCTTCAGTCCATAACAACACTAGAATTCTCCTTCTTCTCCTTCCGCTTCCATTGAAGAGTGTTGATCTATTTATAGCCTCTGAAGAGGGGCATTTCGGTTCTTTGGCAAATAACTTTCATAACCACTTGATTGGATGAATCACAACTTTTTTTTAATGAATTGAATGTCTTATTTACCTCAAAATTAAAAGAGCTTAGGCTCGCTGAATTTATCTCGTCGAGACGCTTGATTTGACTATAAGTTTATCAAAGTTCGAGTTCATTTGATCATTCAATTAATGACCTGAAGCCTCTAAATGTGTTTTCGCGGCTTAATCGAGACTTGATTGGACTCCGATTGAACCAATTTTGGTATCATTGAGTTCTTCTGTTTGACTATAAAGTTGTTGAAATCAAGGCTTTTTATTACCTTGAATTTGAATATGAAATGTTTCTTGTTGAAAAATTTCTGAGATTTATACTAAATGATAAAATTTATTGATGACTCATTAAATTTAAATTGTATTTTTAAGATTACAATTTTTATCCATACACGTTGATGTTTTTGTTGTTATCAGTGAAGCCAAATTAGTCCCCATATATTTTTAGCCAAAGTCAGCTCAGGTGACTCTCACATGACCTTATATATATATATATATATANTCAAGTGGCACCTTTGGTAAATATAAAAAAGGCAGCCAATCACTAACTAATGCTTTGGGTGAAGATCCTAATATTCTATTTGTTTTTAATTGTAGAAATCATTGAAGATGCCGTGGAGTCCATAGAGAAGGTCAGAGTACAAAAAGATCACTGAGGCAGAATAAACCCTACACCAGTTCTAATATCTATTCAGCTTCAACATGACCTAATTCGAGTTAAGTCGGTTTAAAATGATCCGAGCTGACTTGTACTCGACTTATTCATGAGCTCATGGACACTAGGCAAGCTCCTAGTCGAGTTGCTTATAGCCCGCTTAACTTGTCAACTCAGCGAGTTACCTCATTTGTATATGATGTAATATATAGAATTGTTCAATATATTTTAAATAAAATTAAAATTTTTAAAGCATTGTGTTGCTTACAAGATACTCATTGAGCATATGAACATGCTGGTAAGGCAGCATTGTTGATACATGCGCGCGCGCTCACATATGATGTTCATATTGTACAATTCATGTATAACTTTTAACTAAGATTTTCTCGAAGCCAAGTTGTACTTGGCTCGATAAATGTTAAGCCAATTTTCACCATGCTCGCACTAGAAAACAAAGGTCCAAATCAGATTTAGGTTAAATAGGATTTAGTAAATTCAATAAATCTGAATTTATCAAATCGAGTTGCTGCTAAATTCATAATTATGTTTGGTTCAGTTAAGAGTAAATTCAATTAAATTTATTTCATGTGTTTGGCATATTAATGTAAATCCTGCAGTGTGTGTTTCTTCTAAAGCTGATGAATAAATCATATTAAAACTAGCATATCAAACACCTACCCCTTAATGTTCAAAGAAGACATAATAGAGTAATGAAAGCAGAGTAAAAAATGTTGAGCAGCTATTCATTAATTGAGAGATAGCAAGCCATCTGATCTCCATTATTTTCACCAAATTATAAAAGCGAACAGTAGAGTGAGAGATTGCAAATTTGTTAACTAATAAGAGGATAAATAAGCTGCAGAAGAATACCGAAATACTGCGGTGCTGCAGTGCGCAAAGTCAGCACTGCAATGCTACAAGATTAAAAAAAAGTAATGTGTTGGTAGTTCAGTTGCATGCTGGAAAATTTGTGGTGGATAGAATGATTATTTAACGTCTTAGTATTACACAAAGATCTAACTATCATATAGATAATTGAACAGTAGCAGGAGAAGACAGAGATCTTTTACGTGAAAACCTTTGAAAGGAAAAAAAAAATATGGAGTTTAGCTCAGTCAAACTAATCTGCTATAAGAATGTAAGTACAGTGAAACACCTTTTTTTCTCACAACTATGAGAGCATGGTTATAATTTTACACCAGGTACAATATTTGTACATATGCAAAGTATAAAAAACTTCAATTGTTTGAAAAAGAAATGTTATATTTTCAATACGGCGGTTGGAAGCAGTGGTTTTCGAAATTTATCATTGGATCTTCAATACGATTAATATATCACAATTGTATTAGGGTTAGCAAGCAGGGTTCACTGCGGGCGGAGAGCATGAGCGGCTATGGTGACTGAAAATTATTGCGGGGTCCTCAATGCATAAAAGCACTATAATTAATTTTCGTCGATCTTTAATATGATGTCATGTGTTATGGTCGTATTTCATATATGTCATTACAAACCGAGGTGGCCGACGATGGTGAGCAGGGGCGGCCGACGGTGAGCGGTAGTTATCATCGAGTCTTCAGTCCATAACAACACTGGAATTCTCCTTCTTCTCCTTCTGCTTCAATTGAAGAGTGTGGATCTATTTATAGCCTCTGAAGAGGGGCATTTCGGTTCTTTGGCAAATAACTTTCATAACCACTTGATTGGATGACTCACAATTTTTTTTTTAATGAATTGAAGGTCTTATTTACCTCAAAATTTAAAGAGCTTAGGCTCGCTGAATTTCTCTCGTCGAGACGCTCGATTTGACTATAAGTTTATCAAAGTTTGAGTTCATTTGATCATTCAATTAATGACCTGAAGCCTCTAAATGTGTTTTAGCGGCTTGATCAAGACTTGATTGGACTCCGATTGAACCAATTTTGGTATCATTGAGTTCTTCTGTTTGACTATAAATNGTTTTAGAGGCTTGATCAAGACTTGATTGGACTCCGATTGAACCAATTTTTGTATCATTGAGTTCTTCTGTTTGACTATAAATTTGTTGAAATCAAGGCTTTTTATTATCTTGAATTTGAATATGAAATGTTTCTTGTTGAAAAATTTCTTGAGATTTATATTAAATGATAAAATTTCTTGATAACTCATTAAATTTAAATTGTATTTTTATGATTACATTTTTTATCCATAAACGTTGATGTTTTTGTTGTTATCAGTGAAGCCGAGTTAGTCCCCATATATTTTGAGCCAAAGTCAGCTCAGGTGACTCTCACATGACCTTCCAAAACATTTAATAATTATATATATATATATATATATNTTTGTTGAAATCAAGGCTTTTTATTATCTGGAATTTGAATATGAAAAGTTTCTTGTTGAAAAATTTCTCGAGATTTATATTAAATGATAAAATTTCTTGATGACTCATTAAATTTAAATTGTATTTTTATGATAACATTTTTTTATCCATAAATGTTGATGTTTTTGTTGTTATCAGTGAAGCCGAATTAGTCCCCATATCTTTTGAGCCAAAGTCAGCTCAGGTTACTCTCACATGACCTTCCAAAACATTTATAAATTATATAGATATATATATAACAGTTGATTTTTCTAAATCTTCTTCTCTGCTTCAAGAATATTTTTCTCTGTTTCAAATACCTTGAAATCCTTAAGATCTCTGATGAACCTCTCCTTAACTAGAATCCTTTTTTTTTCTGGAAATTTACATACAAAGAGCAAAGTTTTTATGTAATTATATATCTAACTTCTTTAAGTTTGATATTTATATTTATAATATTTTGGTGTCATAAATCTATGCCTAAAAATATGTACTTTAATTGAAAAAATAATAATAATAGTGATATTTTCTTAAGATGCTAACAATTTAAATGTTATGCATCAAAATATGAAAATTTAGATGTTAAATATGAAAATAAATAAAAAATTGTGTAGAATGTACGTAAATGCCCACCTTTTTTTGCAAGGAAAACTGAGTATTAAAGCACAAGTCAAACATATTTACGCAAAATCTAAAACTTGAGTCTAAAAACACTAACCAATTAGTCTTAAAAGGGTTGCTAACTTCCTTCTAACTTTTGAACAATTACAGTTGCAATGTCTCAATGATTCGAGATTTTGCTCGGCTTTTAGATTCGAAGTCTATATGATTGTGAATTTTTTTGCTAAATATCTAAGGGGCAAAAAACTTATTTAACAACTTGGCTAAATCCATTGTACAAAATCTCAACATTGCTTGGTTGTGATATATCATATATGTACAAAATATAAGGTAAATAATTAGCAACACAGATGTGATAGACCAACCCTACCAAACCAACCTACTCATAGTATCTACCTATTCCTCAAATTAGTTATCTGGTTAGCTCAACTATTGCATATAGCACAAATTCCTTCTATCACATGGGCAAGTCAATAGTTGCAGTTGTGTTTGCCTTTGGACAAGAAGACTAAATTCGGGTTAATGAAAGATTTTAGTTTGAACTAAATTTGGCACGATCCAAAATCATTTGATTTGAGTCGACGTGCGTGTTCATTACATATGCCAAATTGTCATACATGAACCCAACTCAATACAAGCCTAATTGACTAAACTCGACAAGTGTGACACGATTATTAAATGATTCATGTGTTTTTTGTATTAACACGACACATTCAACACCATATTAACACGCCACATGCACGCACACACACCACACTCATTCATCTATCGCAAGTCAATTTTTTTAACCATTCCACCTAAAAAGATATGACCATCAAAGTAGCTTTCTACTAATTATTTAAAGAGAATGTTACAAGCATGCCACAAATTCTTTTGTATTTATATATCTAGCTCCTAAAATTTGATGTTTATATGCATGAGAATGTGAATTTCACTTTAAAAAAATTAAGAATAGTGATACTCTTGAGGTAATATTAAAGATTCGAGCGGTACGCATGTAAATATGGAATTTTACATGTTAGATCTGTAAATATAAAACAAGTGTGTGGTATGTATGTAAATGCCCCTTATTTAAATCCTTGGCACATCATAAATGTCATGCTATGTGCTACCAATCTGACGTTGATTCATTCTTTTGTATAAAATATGACTTGATTAACTCGCAATATTGATTTGATGACAAACTCTACCAAAAACAACCGGCTCATAGCGCCAACATGGCGCTCAACGAAGTCATCCGGTAGTTCAACTGTTGCAAATAGCACCAACAAAAAAAAAAAAGCTTTTTATCATGTGGTAGGTCAATAGTTTCATTCAGCAAAACCATTTTAATAATAATAACTAGGGAAATTTACATACCACACACACAATTCTTATGTAATTACATATCTAATGCCCAATACTTTAATCAAATTTAGAAAGTAAAGTAGATGTCCTGGCAGCTACATGAATAATCTTGTATTTTTCTAAACTTATAGTTGACATCACAAATTCGAATGACTATAAAATTGTCTAAATCTAAGCATTTTAAAGCATGGAATGGAGCGACTTGGTCATGGAATAAATGCATTTAGAGGTAGGATCAACATTTGATGCCAAGAATGTTTCCTATCATTGATAGTTTTTTAGCATATCTAAATTTGATTTCTACATATTATTGGATTTGGTTTGATTAGTCCAATCATAGAAAATTCGATCTATCAACTTCACTGAGTTAATTGTATTGAGAGCTTCAAAATAGCGCTCTCTGATTGTCAATCAAAGGTTTAAATCCATAGTGACCACTTCTGGACCACCTTCAAGACACTATAGTCGACTAAATTTTGTCGAGATGGGCCATTTTGGTTGTCTGTTGTCTCCTTTTGAATGCCCAAGGGATCTGAAGCGAGGAGTCGTGAAACCGATAGGGGGGATATGAAGCGAGGTGCAGGAACACGAAAGGAAACTTTGGTGTATAAAATGAAACGTAGGAGGAACGGTAGAGGCAAGATTGACTTACCTAGCAGAGAACAAGAAGGATCACGTCCAGAGGACGACGGTTCCGCATGCGTAGGGCTCTCCCACCAAGAAATATAAAGGTATGTTCTAATATTTTAATTTAATTATTTAAGTAAAATTTTAAATATATATATTGAATAAAAGAAAATTGATAATAATACTAATTAGAATTACATAAAGTAAAATTATAAAATTTCAATTCTTAAATAATGTAAATTTAATAGCTAATTAAAATAATAATTAATTAAAATTTTATAATATGAATATCCATGTTTATTATAAGCATCAATTTTAGAAGAATTGAGTTCAAGATAAATTAAATAACAAATTAATCGAGGTGAGTATTCGTACTTTTAATCTATAGTAATATTATGTTTCTTCTCAACTATTTTGCATTTGTGATTAATGATACTTGTAGAAGCTTTATTTTGATTGATATATTTTTTTCTTTATTTATCACATTGTTATAAATGTTATATGTTTATATAATACATTGGTTACTGCTATATATAGATTAAAATAAATAATATGTTTATATTAATTATTTATATGTGCATAATTAACCAAAATGCAGTCCACCCTTTATTGTACTAGCATGGGAACACTAAGATACCCGTGCCTGTAACAGGAAAAGGAAACTTACATTGAAGTACTTTGATTGGTATAATTTTTTTAAGGTACTCTTGTGGCAGTTGTACATATATATAATGCTATGAATATGATATTGAGATAGGAAGATTCATTGAAAAACATCATATTCTTAAAATATCAAATGTTTATATTGATTTATTAAAAACTTAACTGGCATACATATTACTTTATATTGTACAAGTTTTATTTTGATTTATATATTTTTTTATTTATTTGCACATTGTTATGAATGTTATATGTTTATATTAAATATTTATATGTGCATAATTGACTAAAATGCAATCCCCCCTTTATGGTACTAGCGTTAGAAAGCCAATGTACCATGCCTGTAAATGGAATAGGATACTGATATTGAAATACTTTAATTGATATAATTTTTAGACGGTGCTCTTATAACAGTTATACATATATATCATGATATGAATATGATATTGATATAGTAAGATTCATTGTCTAACGTCATATTCTTAAAATATCAAATATTTATATTGATTTATTAAAAACTCAACTGACATGCATATTACTTTATTTTCTCTTGCATTACTACAGTTTTGGAGTATGTGTATCACTAGTTTTGGTTAGCTCACAGTTTTTTAAACTAACTTTTCGGGTGTAATTAATTAAAAGATAAGTAATAAAAAATAATATTTGTAGAAGACGTGGACAACTCAAAATGAGATAAATTTAGTTATATTACTTTTAATTTAATTTAATTAGTAGCTTTTCTATGCGTTAATAGTTAGTTATATAAAATAAAAATGAAAAATTTAATTTCCACTATCCGATTGTTTGTACCCGTCTTGTTTAATTCCAAGTCCCAGATCGGATCGTCATAGGTTGGCCCAAGGGTGGGATCATTTGAATACCCAATTTTCAAATAATGGGAGTGAATGATTCGAACCATCTAATATAGACACAAATTTTATAGTTTTTTAGCTAAAAAGATCAAATGCTACTCATAAAATCTAAAATAATATATGATTCTACAAATTCAAGATATTTGAAATCAAACCAGAAGTCATCAAATAGTAAGAAATTTCNGGTAGTGAATGATTCGAACTATCTAATATAGGCACAAGTTTTATAGTTTTTTAACTAAAGAATTAAATGCTACTCATAAAATCTATAAATAATATATGATTCTACAAATTCAAGATATTTGAAATCAAACCAGAAGTCATCAAATAGTAAGAAATTTCTAAGCTCTGACAGTTACCTAGAGTACTAGCTTATGGTTTCTTTTTTTTCCCAATCGACCTTCTTCGTAGAGTTAACCAATTCCCCCACCATCCCCGAGAGAGAATCAAGAAAAAAGACTGGGAGAGGTGGTAAAATGTGTAAGGTTGGTGGAAGGAAAAATAGATAAGGAATAATTTTAGANCCCCACTATCCCCGAGAGAGAATCAAGAAAAAAGACTGCGAGTGGTGGTAAAATGTGTAAGGTTGGTGGAAGGCAAAATAGATAACGAATAATTTTAGAACTTTGAGATAGGTGAGAATAAGATATAACAAATTTGAAGGGTGGAGGGATATATTAGGGTTTACAATTCATAATTGTATTTGATTCGAAAATCATTTCAAAGTTAACAGCATAGGAACTCCTCGTAGACTCATGTTTTGAATGAGATCAAAGCTACTATTCATTAAAGCAATATAAGCATAAATAACACATGATGTGTTGTAGAAAATGAGAAAAAGACAGGAAATAAAAAATAAAAAATAAACATAAACAATATTAAGAAAAATTCACCTAAATTAATGCGGCCATATTCATACTCAGATATATTTAAATCCGTAGTACAACATCATAAATTTTATGGCGTGTGCTACTAGATGATCATTAATTCTCTAAGTACAAAGATAAAGTAATTAACTTGTAATAATGATGTGATGGTCTAACCCTGCCAATAGAAACCACCTGGCTAAATATTGCATATCAAACAATCCATTTGTTATTATGTGGCAGGTTAGTAGTTGCATTCAACAAAAGCTTTCATATAAAATATGTAGTACAATTATAAACATGGCATCCAAAACATTACTATTTACAAATCTAGCACCACTTTTCATCCATTTTTTGAACTTTTAACATCAAAATTCATGATAAAAACCAACCCATATTTTTCTTTTTTTATCGAATTCTCAATGATTTGACTGTGACACGCATAAATACATCGGTTCGGCTGTTCAAAATATCACTTGGATGCTAGATTTTGTAAATAGCAGTGTTTCGGGTGCTATGTATATAATCATCCCTAGAAAAAAAAAAGGTTTTTGAGGAAAATATCCTCATAGCTGTTTGTAAAAACGATGACTTAGTTTATATAATGAAAATCTTAAATAAAATTTGTCACAAAATTCTGATCATTAATATTGAGAGATGAACTCTTCTATATATAAAATAGTATATTCTTCATTGGAAAGTAGTCCTATAAGTAACTTGTCAAGCTTGTAATAATTTTTGTACGCGTGAGACAATCTGGAGAAGAGTTGTGTGTATTTTTTTTCAGTTTTAAGTATGTTGCTTCCTATGAATATAGGCAAGTTGAGGAACCACATTATACTCTTCTATTCTTGTGAATATGTTGTTTTACCTTCTAGAATTTTGAATTTTTTGCACAGCAATTATATTTATTCCATCTTGATGTTTCTAGGAATTCAAATGTCAATTATAATTTTATTCATTCCAAAAGATAACATATAAATAGACAACCAATGTCAAAATAGTCCCCCGACTCTTTTTAGAGGATCATGTGTCTATAAAAGTGTCAAATTAGTTTACAAATGGATAAAATAATCCACTTTGGGTATCATTTTAGAATATACTAAAAGAGTTGATGGAAGAATTTGACATTTTTATAAGCTCTAGGACAAAAAGGATCCCATGTAAATAGTCAAGGGAATATTTTGGCATTTTACTCCATATATGTATGACATTATTGTGATGTTAAGAATCCTCTATTGACATGGAAAAATTTTCAATGAAAATTATAGCTCACAAGATGCTCAATGATTAATTCAAAAACTAATTTTAAGATTGCATGTTCTCTAAGTTTCGCAAATTTATAATNCTGAACAAATACAGTTGCAATGTCTCAATGATTCGAGATTTTACTCGGCTTTTAGATTCGAAGTCTATATGATTGTGAATTTTTTTGCTAAAGGGGCAAAAAACTTATTTAGCAACTTGGCTGAATCCATTGTAGAAAATCTCAACATTGCTTGGTTGTGATATATCATTTATGTACAAAATATAAGGTAAATAATTAGCAACACAGNAAATAAACATAAACAATATTAAGAAAAATTCACCTAAATTAATGCAGCCATATTCATACTCAGATATATTTAAATCCGTAGTACAACATCATAAATTTTATGGCGTGTGCTACTAGATTATCATTAATTCTCAAAGTACAAAGATAAAGTAATTAACTTGTAATAATCATGTGATGGTCTAACCCTGCCAATAGAAACCACCTGGCTCTCACCTAAGTCATCCGGTAAGTCTAAATATTGCATATCAAACAATCCATTTTTTATCATGTGGCAGGTTAGCAGTTGCATTCAACAAAAGCTTTCATATAAAATCTGTAGTACAATTATAAACATGGCATCCAAAACATTACTATTTACAAATCTAGCACCACTTTTCATCCATTTTTTGAACTTTTAACATCAAAATTCATGATAAAAACCAACCCATATTTTTCTTTTTTTATCGAATTCTCAATGATTTGATTGTGACACGCATAAATACATCGGTTCGGCTGTTCAAAACATCACTTGGATGCTAGATTTTGTAAATAGCAGTGTTTCGGGTGCTATGTATATAATCATCCCTAGAAAAAAGAAAAGATTTTTGAGGAAAATATCCTCATAGCTGTTTGTAAAAACGATGACTTAGTTTATATGTTGTGAGATATGTACTTCCTGGCTAGAAATGAGACGAAAAAGAACACAAGCAAACACAGA
>JXCR01134990.1:0-18761 GCA_002079205.1 Phalaenopsis hybrid cultivar
GTTTTCCTACTCCATTTCTATACTTGAAATTCTAAAATCTTTAAGGTGACTCCACATAACAACAATCATTAGAATTAAAATATAAATTTATTTGTATTACTTTTGAAAACAAGTGTGGTTTAAATTTGAAACATTTTTCTTTCTCACCCAAAATTAAATTCAAACATGTGTAACAATGAAGTACAAAAATATGCGACAAGGAAAGATCACTTTTACAATTTACTATACATCCTACAAAAATATCAACAAATAACACATGGTAGAATATTGTAGTAGAAAGTAAATCTAGCCTAAAAATGCTTGACATAACACTATAAAAAAATTTTAAATAGTTGAAGAAGTACAAACTAAAGATTAAACAAAAACACATTTTGAACTTTATAAAGGAATTGCTAGATGCTAACAAGTTCAAAATATGGAGATAAGTTTTGTTATCTCCCATGACTCATTCAACTTAAATCACAAACATAGACACACAAACTCCAATACCTAGACTCACAAATTCATAACAAACAATAACAGAGGTTAATTCAATCTCCCTTATACTCACATTTCCCATCCATACTTTCAATTTCTAACAGAAAAAACTACACTAATAATGTGTGTGCATTATAAAATTGTATATGGTTATTACCCATGGACTAGAATTCCCTATACACATTCTGATAAATAAAAATAATACAGTTCATCTAGATGTTGTTCACTCAGTAAGTTCATGACCTTACTCAATGAAGACAAAGTCAGATAAAGGAAGTAATAGAGTTGACATGGAGTTGTCCAAGTCTAAACTCTACATGCTCAAGGTAATGCTCAGCTCCGGTTGGGAACGAAGTTGTAAAAGACTCGTCTACCTTCTACTACCATAAATCATATATAAATCTAGTCATGACGAAGGAATTACTTCACAACATTAATCCAATCCACTCTTACACATTAAATACAGACAAAAGTCCATCATCTCACTATTATCCAATCCACCATAACAACAATCACACTAAACAAATAACAAATATAACCATGGGTTAACTCCTGCAAAGCGCTTGGTCTAACATCGAAGACCTGATGTATCCAATGTTTACTCTGGTTGCCCCAGCATCAGAATCGCATTCATTTTGTTTTTATACCACAGAATATGCCATTTAGTGATTTCAAATAACTTATTCTTAGGAGATCTTTTATTAACTTCATCATTCAATTCTGGTTCTTCTTGTGATTGAGTCGAATCTAAAGATATAAAGAGTGGTGTTGTAGATGAGATCCCTAAATAGATAGGCTTTAAAACTGTATGAGGTACATTCATCTGAAGTTCATGAGATGTTTCAATATATGGAATTAAAAGTTTATTATTTTGGGTAATGTCCACCAATTCGCACCTCTTCCGAACGTACATACAGTCTTCTTTAAACAACATTTTCAACTCATCATGAAAGTCGACTTTGATCTCATCTGTGAACTTACTCTCAAAACTTTCTTAGAAATGGTCTTTACTAAGATAATCAATTTCATCCATCCAAAAACAATCATCATCTTTTCTCTCAGTTGGATAATTCATTGTCTTTAAAACATCAAAAGTGGCTTCATTAATAATCATAGTCAACTCTCCTTTTTGTGAATCTATCATAACTTGTCCAGTAATAAGAAAAGGTCTCCAAAAAAGCACAACTTTATAGGAAAGATAAATTTATTCACTTTCACAAGCACATCTTCTATAACCCCTTTTAGATAAATGATAGATCGATCAGCTAATTGAAGGGTTACAGTAATGGGAGAAATATAAACTATAACCTAACCTTTTAAATATAGATAGAGGCATCACATTAATGCTCGATCCTAAATAACATAAAGATTATTCACATAATATTTCTCCAATTGCACAAGGAATTGTTAAGCTAGAAGGATTTTTAAGTTTCTTAGGAAACTTTTTCTGAAATATAGCGCTGCACTCCTCACTTAGTGCAACTGTCTCGTAATCCCCAAATTTTTTTTCTTGTTTAATATCTCCTTCATAAACTTTGCATAAATTGACATTTGTGCCAAAGCTTCAGTGAAAGAAATATTTATTGTTAACTTCTTAAGTACTTTCATGAACTTTGAAAATTATTTGTTCAACTCATACTGTCTAAGTCCTTGAGGAAATGGAGGTGATGGTCTTTCTAAATTGATTTTAGTTGGAGATATTAGGTCTTTTGTTTCCTTTGTTTCTCTCACAAATTCTTTCTTTTTTCTAACCACATCCTCTATCACTCTTCCACTTCTTAATTGGGAAGCTTCTACTTGTTCCTTATTTGTTCTCTTTAAAGTTGATCTCGGTGTTGCTAGGAAGTGTTCGAATTAGCTATTTGTCCCAATTGTTTCTCTATGTTTCTAATTGCAGCATTTTGACCTTGTAACTGGCTTCCCATTTGCAATACCACTTCTTCCATAGACATCTTCTTATCCACAAATTTGTTGATCATTGTCAGAGTTCGATGGATATGAAGGTCTATAGTTTGTGTTCCATTGATTATTCCAACTTCCATTTGGATTCACATGTTTATTTTTCCATTGTTGGTTTCCACCTCAAGTAGTATGATACCAATTAAATCTTGGATGGTTCTTCCAACCTGGGTTGTAAAAGTTAGAATATTGGGTTTTTATGGTATTTAAAGTTTCAATGATAAGTTAGAATCAATCATATGCCCTAATGAACTTTCCTCACTTACTGGAGTAAATTGACGCTGATTCATTTCAAATCAATCCAACTTCCTTCATATTGTGGCAACCTGAGATGCAAGAATTGCAATCTCATCTATATCATGAGCATTGGCTACTTTTTTAGTATTTACCCTTGTAGAGGGCCATTGAAATTCATTTATAGCAATTTCATCAATTAACGCATATGCTTCATTAAATGGTTTTGACATTAACGATCCTCTAGTGGCAACATCAATTATAGATCTAAGGGATCTTACAAACCCATTGTAAAAAGTTTGAATGATTAACCAATCAGGCAGAGCATGGTGTGGACACTTTCTTAGAGTTCCTTAAATCTTTCCCAAGCTTCATATTATGATTCCCCTTTCTACTGAAAAAATGAGACAATATTATTTCTAACTTTAGTTTTTTTTTTTAAGGTGGAAAATACTTAGCTAGAAATTTCTGAGTTAACTCCTCCCAATTTTTAATAGAGTTAGGTGCTAATGAGTATAACCACATTTTAGCCTTCTCCCTTAATGAGAAAGGAAAAGGCCTTAATCTAACATCATCATCTAACATGTCGTTATAACGAAATGTAGCACAAAGTTCTAGAAAACTTCATAAGTGTAACTAGGGATCCTCCAAAGGAGTTCCCCCAAATTGGTTATTCTGCATCAGTTGGATAGTCGCTGGAATAATTTCAAACGAGTCAGCTTCTACTACAGGGGTTTGTATACTTGAGTGAATTTTATTTATCGTAGAATTTACATAATCTCTCAATGATTTATGTTGATTTTTCATGTTAATATTTTGAATTTTTTTCCATTTACATTTCAAGTTTTTTAAGTCCTTTATGTTTTTTGAAAGTTTTTCCTTTTTTTCTAACTCGGGATCATAAGGCATGAGTCCTACAGATCCTTTATTTTGCATAGATCACACAACAAATAATACATTAAAATCAAACAAATAAAAGAAAAACTATATTCAATATAATAAAACATTTTCACAAACACCTTGTTTTTCACAACAAACAGTTTTTTCACAACGCATTTTCATACAAAAAACACTTTCCACACAAAAACAGTTTATACGACACTACAGTTTTCAAATTCTAAGACTAATTACTTCAACTAAAATTCTCCTAAAAGTCAAGATCAACCATTGCGATCCCAGGCAACGGTGCCAAAAACTTGATCCCAATATTTTTTGTATTTAAGGATTTAAAAAGTTGACACCACTACTTGAAGAATTTAATCCCTGAAAACAGTGCCAAAAACTTGATCCCAAGCAAAGTATGATTTTAATTATATTTATATGAATTCTACGCAAGCATACGTAAAGTTATCAAGTAATATAGAGCTATCTGATTAAGCCATGAATATTGATCCAAAGGAGATTGAGGTTAATCATGGCGACTTTCAAAAGAAGTTCTAGTTTAGAATAACACAACCTAGCTTGGAAGGTTGATAGAGTTTTGGTTTTGATTATATCATAAAATTATCACTACAATACTACTTCTACTCCTATAAAAAAATACTTGGTGAAAATCAGAAAATGGGGTTTAATATATTAAAAGTAATATTCCTCATGCAATGAAATTAGTGACATGTGTAAAAGTAAAACAAGTAGTGAGAGAGATTATAACAAATAGGAGCAATTATATTCTTTACCCTTACTAGAGATGTTATAAAGATCATTGTTTAATCTAAAGTTTGAATAGTTCTTAAGATGGACTAGGCAAGGAAGATACTAGCTCTCACTCTCGAGTTCCTTCTTATCCCTCCACCTGGAGGCTAACATCTCGCATCAAAACCTAAAACAATAGACCAAATTAAGTAGCTTTAGCTTGTCACTCTAAAGTCCTCTAATTCTACACCCATTAAAGATTGTTTCCCTATGTATTTGCACTCAGCCATATGGACTACATTCTCTTCCATACAATCTCATCTGATTCTACCACAATTGATTGAGACAATACCATCCTGAATCTTACTTGTTCTCACAATAGATTTTAACATGCAAGTTGATCAAGTTTACATGTAAATGAAGAAAAATGTAAAATCATCACAATAATTTCTCTCTACTCAATTCTATATCCTACACTTGCATACTAATTCATTATAAGGGGGAAGAGTAAACAAAAGTACTCACTACACATGGAGAAACAACAAAAACTTTTCTTTGAACAAGACTTTGAAAATATATAAACAAAGTAATAGATTCAAATCAAAATACAATGAAAATAATCATCTCTAATGGAAAACAAACTTTCCTTTTATAGCAAAATCAATCTCCTTACAATACTCACTAAGAACAAAGTGAAAAGAAATCTCTTACTCTCTCTCTCTCTTTCTCTCTCACCTTGTTGCCCCACTTGGGGCTCAAGCCCAAGCCTTATTCTTCATCTCCAAGCCTTCTTCTTCTCTTCCAATTGATTCAAGGGTCTAAGATTTATTTTAAAAGCATTTACTAATCATATTTATAATTTTCCAAAAGATTCTTAAGTGTTTCTTCAAAACTATTCATTTTCATTGAATCTTCCAAATGGTGCTTGAAGTGCCTCTTCAACTCCATATAACAGCCTCAAATTCTTCTAGAAAGTTCCTTTTCTCATTTTCAATGAATTTCTTAAGAGATGCATGAAGAAATGCTTCAAAAATCTTCCAAATTTGATATATATTCTAGAAGATATTTTGGCGCTTAAGCTTCCCCCTCTCTGTTTATTGGTGCCTAAGCGCCATATTTGCATGCTTAAGTGCTGAAAACAGGCACTTAATTGTGAGGTTTAGGTACCCTTGGCTCCAGTGCGCCTCAGTTTGATTTGATTTGCTCTGGTTTGCTCCATTTTGGTCCATTTTTATGCCTTTTGCTCCAATCACTTCAAATTTTTCAATTTGATGCATTTGCAACCAAAAACACAATAAAACATACCTTTAAAGTGCAATATCATTTTAAAATAAAGCATGATAAATAGTAAATTTTTAGGCATATCAGCCCACGACGCCAGAATGGACACCGACGATGTCATTTGATAGAAAGCATGAATTTTATTTACAGACCACTATCGCTGATGGTGCTAGAATGGGCGTCGAATGTGCCAGTGTCGATGCAGGCCTTATTTCTTAAGGATTCAATAAATTTGGATGTTTTGTGAACATTATTTAGATGCACCTATTAGAGAACCGACCATAGGCTCTATTTAGAGTCGAAATTGATCAGAACAGATCCCCTTTCGCCTCCTCCGCGCCTCTTCACACCCTTCAACCACTTTTCACTTTCATCCATGCCATTCCACACCATTAGTCATTTATTTCCTTTATCATTTTGAGTTTTTGTGGTGAGTTTAAGTGTGAATACTTCTCTAAGAGTGTTGGAGAGGGAGAGAAGTGAGAGATTTCTTCTTCTTACATTTTCTAAGAGAGGCTACAAGGGATTTGCTTTAAGACAAAGTTTCAGATAACTGTTGTTTGTTTATTATTATTGTATGAACTTTATTTTATATATGAAATTTGTGTTTTTTTTTATCTTTCTCATGAAGTCTGAGTAGTTTCCTTTATCTTTCTCCCTACTCTGAGATATGGTGGAATAATGAGATAATTTGGATGTGCCAACGTTAAAATATAAAATAAATTGTAATGTTTTTCAACTCCATTCTTAATTTACTTTTTTATTTGGCCAATTGAATTCTTAAAATATGTTGTGAAACATTTGATCCGGTAAATGGAGTATGAGTTCAACAACAGAGTGGGAATCTCATTTACTTCCATGAAGGAATATTTCATTAATGGAATTATGTACAAATAAATTATGAAATATACATTGTTGTGTATAGAATTAAAGATTTTAGGGTGACAAACTAAAATCATAATTTTGACCTTAGTGTTTAAGAATTAAAGCAAGAGTTAGCCTTCAGGGGAAGGGAAGTTGTAACTCTGGAATGGGAGCTAGTATCCTCCTAGCCTAGCCACGGATTTAAGGACTAAACCTAAGATTAGCCAATGATTTTCTATAACACTAAATGAGGGTAGAGAGTTAAAATTGCTTTTATTTAGCACAATACATATTTAAACCATTTATTTCATATCATTTCACCAAAAACTCATTGTAGTGGGAAAGATGCTTTTTCATATTAGAAAACTTCATCACAAAGCATATTTTAGTAGTTACTGTTTTAAAATTTGCATTTAAATTATCCAAGTAGAAAAAATTTAATTCTGATAGTATCTCAAACATTCAAAATTATTGACATTAATTTTGTTTTATTTCTATGAATTTTCTAGTTAATTTATCATTTTAAATTTAAACATTCTTTGTGGGATCGATATTTGAGACTTAAATAGAAAGTCTTATATTACTTGATCATGATACGTATACTTGCATAGAATCCCAACATTAAGTGCTTAACATTATTATTCATAAAATACCACATCAAATTTTAGGCACCATTGTAAAGCAGAGTCAACTTTATAAATTTTACATAACTATATCTTTTGGGATCATGCCACCTAAACTTAATACAGCTCCAAACTCACACGCAGTGTTCCGTTATTCGACGCTGCCATCCACCTCGGCTGCCATGTGGCCTGCCTTTTCACATCAAGAGTTGGTTTGGTTTGATCTCCTCTGTTGGTGAAATAAAAGCGTGAATGGATGGCTCTCCATTATCGTCCCCAAGTAACATAACCCGTAAGCCATTCACACTAAAACCTTAAGATCTTTCTTGATAAACTAAATTGCAGGGGGTTTGTTTCTAAACCTTCATCTACTCTAGACAAAAACATCTATATAGTTAATCATGTATGAAATCAAGTCATTAAAAAAAATAATCAAAATAAGCTCGTGCTAGTGTTAGAGCTCAATACCTTTTCCTGAGATAGGAGGCCTCAATCAGATGGTTGTGACTTTGATTGGATCCAACAAACCTTTATATGAAGTCCTAGGTCCTGGTGAATTGTCTAGGTATGTTTTTGATCAAAGTGGATTTCAGGTGTTGGTATAGAGCTAGGTTAAAGGCTAATTCAAAGGGGAGTTTAATGAGGAATCATATTCTCTTGCTCTAGGGATGATGTGTGCATAATTAATTTGAGTTTGGTGGACTGTAGAGAGATGCCCTGGTTTGAGTTGAAAGTTTGAGCTCAAAATTGGGCTCTCATAGTGGGAATTAGAGGGGGAAGATGGTTGTATTAAACTTAAGGATGCTTTGAGAGTCTCTAGTGAGATTTTAGTAGAGTTTCTCTAAGGATTCTGAACTCTCATTCTTAGCTCTGGAGTAGGTGAGTCTTTATAGAGGGGCTTGAGGTGGAGCTTGATACGCCAAAAATATATGTATTTTTAGACTCATATTTAATACTTATTTTTGTGATAGTTCACCTTAATGGAAGGTATTTTGATGTTTTCTTGCAGGTTGTTGATTTTTAGGACTTAAAGCAAAAAAGAAACAAAAAGGATGGAATTTGGAGTCAAAATGACATTTTTGAAGAAGTAGTGAGTCCTGACCACGCCAAGGGCAGCACTGACGACGCAGAACAACAGAACAACTAAAATTTTTGCTCAATGCTGACGGGGTTCAACCTCCATTTCTAGAAGGTTCGATGTATTTAGATGAATTTTTCAGAGATTTTGGAGGAACCTCTTGTGGAACCGACCTTGGGCTTTCTTTAGGGTCAAAATTCATCAAGAAATGGACTTTTTTCACACCAAATTGTTCCACCGCGCTCCATTTTCACCATTCTTCATAATCCATCTTCATTCCACCACCATATTGGAGCCCATCAGTGATTTTTTCTTTTTATTTTAGAGTTTGTGTGGTGAGATTTAGTGTGAAACTTTCTGTAAGAGTGTTGGAGAAGTAGAAAAGTGAGGGATATCTTCTTCCTGTATTTATAAGGAAAGGCTACAAAGGATTTCGTGTTTTGTTGCATCTTTCTCATGAAATTTGAGTAGTTCCCTCTATATTTCTCCCTACTCTCAGATTTGGTGAAATGAAGAGATAATATGATGTGCCAATATTAAAATATAAAATAAATTGTGATGATTTTTCAACTCTGAACTTAATTTACATTTCAATTTGGCCAGTTGACTTGTTAAAATATGTTGTGAAACATATGATCCCGAAAATGGAGTATGAGTCTACAAGAGAGTGAGGATCACATTTGATTTCATGGAGGAGAAATTTGTTCATGGAATTAAGTGAAAATAAATAAGGAAATATTCTTTGTTGGGTGTAGAATTGGAGAATCTTTAGGGTGACAGACTAAAATCTCTAATTTGGTCTTAGTGTTTAATAACTAAAGTGAGAGTTAGCTTTCAAGTGAAGGGAAGTGGGAGCTCTGGAGTGCGAGTCGGTATCCTCCTAGCCTAGCCACAAATTTAGGGACTAAACCTAGAATTAACCAATGATTTTCTATGCACTGTATCAGAGAATTATAATTGCTCCCATTTGGCACAATACATATTATAAACATTTATCTCAGCTCATTTCACGAGAACCTCATTGTAGTGGGAAGGATGCTTTTTCACATAAGTAATCTTCATTACATAAACATAGTTAGTAGATTAGTATTTACTTTTTAAACTTTACATTTTTGTTTTGCTAATAGTTAAGTACTTTAGTTTTGATAACATCTCAACATTAGAAATTAGTGACAGTGATTTAGTTTGATTTTCTTTAAATTTCCTAGTAAAACTTATCATTGCCAATTTACACCTTCCACATGGGATCGATATTTGGGGTTTAAATAGAAAATCCTTTATTACTTGATAATGAACGTATACTTGTGTAGAATTTCATTACTAATTTCCTATAATTATATATATTTTGCGCAACTTACTTTTCATGCAAGGATTAAGTTTTTGGCGCTATAGTGGTGACAACTTCATAAATCCTTACATACAAAAAATCGAGATCAAGTTTTTGACGTCCTTGTGTGGGGAAGGTAACAGTTAAATTTTGGTAAATTAAATAGTTTTGATAAATTAGGAAAGTTAGAGATAATATATAAACTATAAAATTATATAAAAATAATAAAAATATACAAAAAATCAAAATTACAAAAAGTAATTTATTTAAGAGTGTTTTTTTTAAAAAGAGTTTTACTTTGCTTACTTTATTTGTTTATACGAAATATTGGATCTGAAGGTTTAGAACCTTACGTTTCAGAGTTAGAACATACTATTAGAAAATTTTGAAAACAACAAAGAGAAATTAAAAATTTAAAAGAAATGGCAAATAACTTAGAAAATCTAATAAATGAGAATAGACAAAGACCTTTAAAATATTATGCAAATCCGACAGCATATGAACTTTACTTGACTATTCAAAATCCTGATTTTGTTGCTAGTTCATTTGAGATTAAACCTGCTATTATCCAAATGGTACAAAATAATCACTTTGGAGGATCACCTACTGAAAATCCTAACTTACATCTTACTAATTTTCTTGAGATTTGTGCTACATTTAAATATAACGGAGTGTCTGATGATGTTGTTAGGCTTAGAATTTTTCCTTTTTCATGAAGGGATAACGCCAAGGCTTTGTTAAATTCATAAACTCATTAATCTATTAGAACTTGGGGAGAACTATCACAAAAATTATTGGCTAAATATTTTCCACCCTCGAAAATCGCTATGCTTCGAAGGGGAATCAATATAGGAAGCCTGGGAAAGATTTAAAGATCTTCTTAGAAAATGTCTACACCATGCTTTGCCAGATTGGTTAGTAATTTAAACCTCTTACAATGGATTAGTAGGATCACTATAATATATTATAGATGCTGCTGCGAGTGGATCATTAATGCCAAAACCTTTTGATGAAGCATATTCTTTAATTGAAGAAATGGCTACTAAAAATTTTCAATGGCCATCTGAAAGAGTAAATCTTAAAAGAGTAGTCAGTATTCATGATTCTGATGCAATGTCTATTTTGGCATCTCAAATTACTGTTATGTCTAAAAAGATTGGTCAAATAGGAGTGAACTATTCTCAAATACCCCAAGCATTAGAGGAAAATTCACTAGGACAGATTATTCATACTCAACCATCATATGAAACTTTAAAACACTATAAATAATCAGTATAAAAATCTCTATTCTAACTATTTTAAAGTTGGATGGAAAAATCACCCTAATTTTAGTTGGAATAATTATAACGATCCAGTGAATCCATCCGAAAATCTGAACAATCAAGGAAATCCTAATTTTTTATTTTATTATCCTCTAGGATTGAACTCCAATCCTAACCCACAAGTTAAGGAAAAGAAGTTGACGATGGAAGAAGTGACGCTGAATATGGGAAATCAAATACAAAATCAAGGGGATGCTATTATAAATATTGAAAATAAATTAGGACATATTGCTACTGCACTCAGTAACATGCCTTTTGGACTTCTTCGGAGTACTGTGGAAGTTAATCCAAAAGATCAAAATATAGATCAAATTAAAGTTATTCAATTACAAAGTTGAAAAGAAGTTGAAACAAGGATCCAAAGAGAAACTAAAGTTGACAAAGAGAAGAAATGGAAAATGATCAACATAAAAATGAACAAACACAGGTTCCTTTAGAAAATCCATTACCTCCATTTACTCAAAGACTGAAGCAGAGAAATAAAGATAAACAATTTACAAAATTTTTAAAAATCATTAAGAAATTAATGATAAATATTTCTTTTGTTGAAGCTTTGGAACAAATGTCAAGTTATGTGAAATTTATGAAGGATGTGCTAAATAAGAAAAAGAAGTTTATAGATCATGAGAACGTTGCATGCAGTGAAGAGTGTGATGCTATTATTCAGAAAAAGCTTCTTGAAAAACTAAAAGAACCTGGTAGTTTTATTATACCATGTGCAATTGGTTAAAAGTTTGATGGAAAAGCTTTATGTAATTTAGGAGCGAGTATCAATCTTATGCCCTTATTGATCTTTAAACGTTTAGATTTGAGAGAAATTCCCCTACTACTGTAATCCTCAGTTAGTTGATCGATCATGAACTTATCCAAAAGGAGTTATAGAGGATGTACTAGTAAAAGTGGATAAATTTATTTTTGATGTAGAATTTATAGTATTGGATATAAAGGAAGATAAAAAGATTCTTATTATTTTAGGGAGACCATTTCTTGCAATAGGAAAAGCAGTAATAGATGTGCAAAAAGGAGAATTAATAATAAGAGTGAGTGTGAAGATAAATTAAAGCGAGGAGAAATTTTTGATAATGAAGATGAAATAAAAGGAGAACATTTGGATTATATTCAGGGTAAATTTGATACGTTAAACTTGTTGGAAAACGTTAGTAAAAATCTTATTCCTTCAAGTATTAAACCACCTAAACTTAAATTAAAGATATTACCTGCCCATTTAAAGTATGCATTTTTAGGAGAGTCATCTACATTGCCTATTATTATATCTTCTAAGTTCAATGAAATTTAAGAACAAAAGCTGATAGAAATGTTGAACAATTATAGAAAGGCTTTTGGATGGACTTTAGCAGATATTAAAGGAATTAGGCCTTCAATTTGTATGCACAGATTTTTATTAGATGAACAGTATGAACCTAAAGCTGATCCTTAGAGAAGATTAAAACCAATAATGAAAGAAGTTGTTAAAAAAGAGGATTTAAAATAGTTAGATGCTGGAATTATATATCCTATTTCAGAAAGTACTTGGGTAAGCCCAATTCACTGTGTTCCAAAGAAAAGAGGAGTGACTGTTGAAGAAAATGAGAAAAATGAATTAATACCAATAAGACGAGTTACTAGTTGGAGAATTTCTATTGACTATAGAAAGTTAAATATGTTCACCAAAAAAGATCACTTTTCCTTACCCCTTCTAAACCAAATGTTGGAGAGATTGGCTGGGAATAAATATTATTGCTTTTTAGATGGATGTACCGGCTATCATCAAATTCCATTTTCTCTAGAGGATCAAGAGAAAACAACATTTATAAGCTAATATGGAACATTTGCTTTTTGTAGATTTCTTTTTGGACTATGCAATGCACCTACAACATTTCAAAGTTGCAAGATGTCAATTTTTACCAATTTTATAGAACATGGAATGAAAGTGTTTATGGATAATTTTTCTGTATTTGGGACTTTGTTTGAGTTATATCTTAATAATTTAGAAAAAGTTTTGGAAGTATGTGAAAAAGTCGATCTAGTATTAAATTGGGAAAAATGTCAGTTAATGGTTGCAGGAGGTATTGTGCTTGGGCATATAATTTCTGAAAAAGGCATGAAGGTAGATGTTGCAAAAATCCAAGTTATAGAAAAATTACAACCACCTACTAATGTTAAAGTGGTGAGAAGTTTTCTAGGACATGCTGGTTTTTACAGGTGCTACATAAAAATTTTTTGAAAAATAACAAAGTCGCTATGCCAACTTTTAGAAAAGATAAGAAATTTGATTTTGATAAGGAATGCATAAAAGCATTTAAATTATTAAATAAAAAATTAGTCATTGCATGTATAATAGTACCATCTAATTGGGAAGAACCATTAGAAATAATGTGTGATGCTAGTGATTATGCTATTGGGGCTATATTAAGACAAAAATACGACAAAGTTTTCAAATTTATAAATTATGCTAGTAAGACTCTAAATGATGCTCAAATTAATTATATTTCTAATAAAAGAGAGTTATTAGCTACTATTTATGCTTTTGATAAATTTAGACCTTATTTAATTAGAACTAAATGTATAGTGCATACAGATCATTATGCTATTAAATACTTAATGAAAAAGAAAGATACTAATGAAAGATTAATGAGATAGATACTTCTATTGCAAGAGTTTGATTTTACCGTGATTGTTAGAAAGGGAAATGATAATCAAATGGCTGATCATTTGTCTAGGATAGAAAAAAAATATTAACTAATTTTGTAAATTAAATTTTAGAAAATTTCCTTGATGAGCAGTTATATATTATTGATGAAATGGATGCACCATGGTATGCCGATATAGTGAATTGTAGTGTAAGTGATATTTTACCACCTGATATGAAAAATCCACAATTAAAGAAATTTATATAAGATTCAAAAGACTATTTTTGGGATGACTCATATTTATATAAACAATGTAAATATCTAATTATTAGAAGATTTGTGTCATATGAAGAAACTCAACAGATAATTGAAAGATGCCATGATTTTGAATTTGGAGGACATTTTGGAACAAATAGAACCGCATATAAGATTTTAGAAGCTGGATTTTATTGGCCTATTATTTTTAAAGATGTTAATGAATATATTAAAATGTGAGATAAATGTCAACGAGTAAGAAATATTTCTAGAAGAAGTTAAATGCCTCTAAATTACACATTGGAAGTTGAAACTTTTTATGTGGGGATGAGATTTCATGGGACCGTTTATGCCTTCATTTGGAAACTTATATATATTACTTGCTGTTGATTATTTGTCCAAATGGATTGAAGCTATTGCTATACCCAGGTGTGATGCTCGGAGTATTTCTAAATTTTAAATTAAAAATATTTTTGCAAGATATGGAATGCCGAGTGTAATTATTACTGATGGAGTATCTCATTTTAGGAATAAGAGAATCAAAAAATTAATTAAGAAATATGATATTATGCATAGTTTCTCTACTGCTTATCATCCTCAGATTAGCGGTATAGCAAAGATATCAAATCGTGAAATTAAATGTATTTTAGAATAAGTTGTAATCCTTATAAATTGGATTGGTCTCCTAGACTAGATAATGCATTATGGACATATAAAACTGCTTATAAGACTCTCATAGGAATGTCCTTATACATACTAATATTTGGAAAAACATGTCAATTACTAGTAAAATTAGAGCATAAAGCATTTTGGGTTATGAAGGAATTTAATTTTAATCTAAAAGATGCTGGTGAGAAAAGATTATTGCAACTCAATGAACTTGAGGAAATAAGAAATGAAGCATATGATAATGCAAAAATCTATAAAGAAAAAAACGAAAATATGGCATGACCGGAAAATTATTCAGAAGAAATTTTAACATTAATAAGAAGTTCTATTATATAATACAAGATTGAGATTTTTTCTAGGAAAACTGAGATTCAGATGGTTTGAACCATTTAAAGTGATTAAAGTCTATCATTATGGAACTGTTGTTGTTAAAGATCCAAACACTCAAAAGGTATTTAAGGTTAATGGGCATCGTCTGAAACATTATTATGAAGGGCACATACCTCAATTTAAAAGAGTTTTAATGTTAAGTTAACCCAATTAAATAAATGGAGTGGCGGGCTGACGACGTTAAACCAAGCGCTTTGTGGGAGGCAAACCACACATATATGTCTATGTATTTTTATTTTGTTTAATAAGTGTCTTATATATTAGTAGATAATAATCCTACACAATTGCATGTATTATATATTAAGTTAAATATTGGTATTGGAGAAAAATTTGGAATTAAATTTAACAAAAAATGAAAGTTGCAAAATTTTGGCCACTAGCACCGACGACGTTCAAGAAAACGGACCTCAGCACCGGTAGCACCAATCGGGAGCGTCGACAGTGTCGATGCCGAGAGTGGTATGGTGGTTTAGACGACTTTTGGTGGACTTTTGTGGGATTTCACTCCATAATAACTGCCAGGAGGTGTTTTTAAAGTCCTAAAAAATTTTTAGGACACCTAGAAACTTCCAATTTTCGGATTGCACGACATCCAATTCCAGAAATATTTTAAGGTATGGAGTACTCAATAGAACAAATTTTATTAGTTTTGATGCGCATAGATTATACGATAAATTTATTATGAAGAAGATGTTGATCAAGGAGAGAGAATTTGTTAATCATGGATTGATCAATCCAAGTGCTCCGGTTGACAAGATCATTTAGCAAAAGCGATGGGAAGTTCTGTGTTACACTACTGCTACGTTTGTTATGACTGTAGTAAAGGATTTCTATGTAAATATACATGGAATTACCCAAGGGGTTGTCTTCGTACGAGGTAAGGTTGTACCATTTACTCTTGCTAGGATTAATGAATTGTATATGATAGAAAATGTTCCAATATGTCATTATACAAATTTCATTCCTATGCGAGATTTGATGCAAGATGTTTATAATTTTCTGATGGATGAAAGTGATATGTGAGAAGTACGAGATGAAGGATATATTAGTTTTCCTGGTTCATCACATAATTTAATTTCAAAGCAGTGGCATTTCTTTGTTTGTGCAAAATTACTCCATACTATGAAGATTAGTAGAGTCAACAAGGAAATTGTTATTTTAAATTACTGTATTCAAATGGAAAAAGCTATGGATATAGAATCAATGATATTTAAATATGTTATGGGTATCATTATGAATGGGCAAATTTATGGACTTGGGCATCCTTCTATAATTTTTCTGATTTGCAGTCAATCCCAAGTGCCATATGAAGGTAGAGAAAAAGTTTTACTACCATGGGAGCCCATGATCCCTATTGATGATCAGTATGTTGGTAATGAAAATGAAGCACTAAATGCTATTATGGATCATTCTTCACATGCTTCAACTCCATTAATACCACCAAAAGTAGGAAGTTCACTTGCTTTAGAGAAGAAAATGAAGAAAACTGAAAGGGAACTTTTGAGTATTATGAAAGCAGTGGGAGATCTTAAGCACCTTTTTGATCACCTTGATTGGATAATGAAAAGAAATTTTGATCATACTTGAGCTTTTGAAGAAGGATTAGTTTGGATGTTTAATGAAAATGGGTGGATAGAAGAAAATTCAACAGATCAATTTCTGTACTGATCCTTCTACAACCTATATGTTCATTACCAGTCCATGGGAGATATTATAGGAGGTGAAACTGAAGATAAAGCGGAATGACTGAAGAGTTTGGATTCTCTACTTGTTTAATAATATTTATGTATTTGATGTAATTGTGTGGATTTGATTTGGTTTGGTTTGGTTTGTTTTTAGCTTTAAAATTATTAACTTTAATTTTGTGTATAGTTTTGTGTCAGCGATTAATGTTGTGGCTTGATTTCAATGCTAATTTATAATTAGTTTGCTTAATAGGTGTGAATGTGTGATCTGTGAAATGTGTTTGTAAAATATATATTTTCATATATTAAAGTTAGTTTGTTGTTGTTTGTGAAAATGATTGTTTGTGAATTATTTTTAGAAAAAAATTTGTGTTTAAAAATATTTAAAAAAAACTTTGGATTAAATTAAAAGGAAATTGAAAATTTGACAAAAAATTCAAAATAGTGAATTTCGGGCCTTTAGCGCCAATGGTGCCTTCGACCCGAGAGCAGTAATAACCCCTTTAATTCGCAATTTTCACCATAAAACTTCCATTTTTAACCCTAAAGTCACCTTCAAACTTTGGTTTTCACACCAAGGGCTTGATTTTGGGCGGATTTGGGACGATTTAGAGGCAAAAGAATTTCGGATTTCATTTTCTCTAGGTAAGAACTACACTTTAAAGTAAAAAAACTTTTTCACCAAAGATTTTTCTCACATTGCCTAGATCCAAATCTTTTGGGTTTTTGTTTGAGAGATTTTGAGAAAATTATTTGGAGAAAAACTTTTACTTAGTGGATCTAAGTTTAAAATGCTTTACATTTTGATTTTCAGAATTTTGGAATTTATTTGGTTTTTTATCAAATTTTTCTAGATTTCCTGTGGCACCTAGATCGAGCAAAAAAAAAATAGAATATGATGAGCAAAAGTTTGTTAGCTTTAAAGCTAGTGGTCAATTTCATAATCTTTGGGAAAATAAGAAAGTGATTCCGGATCGAGATTTCAAAAATTTAGGAGGAGAAGTTGAACGATTGATTATCGCTAGGCAGTAGGAAAACTTCTGCTATTTTACTGTTGATGTGATAGTTGGGATAGTTATGGAATTTTATGCCAACTTTCAAGAGGTTTCTGATGATTTTATTTTTGTTCGAGGAAAAAGGGTGGAGTTTACTCCAAGAAAAAAATAAATGAGTTCTATCAGTTAGAAGATGTTTATAGATGCCAGTATCATTACTTCTCTGCTACAAATGAGGCCTTAGATGAGGTTATTTCTTTTCTAACTGGTGAGAAAGGGGATTGGTAAGTAAAGAATGGAGTTAATGTCAACTTTCCCCCTTTTTATGTTAAATGTAGTATCTAAGGCCTGACATTATTTTATTTCTTGGAGGATGATTCCAACAAACCATCATAGTGAAGTGACCAAGGATAGATTCATCCTGAACTACTATACTCAACAAGTGATGGATATAAATGTAGGTTCTATCATTTATATGAACACTTGATCAATTGCTCTAGGAGAGACCACTGGTGGATTGGCACACCCTACTCTCATTTATACACTTTGTGAGCATGCGGGANGGGAGTTGATTTCAGATCTGATGAGGAGAGGATTAACCCTCAAAGACCGATTGGGCCTGCAAACATTAAGAATTATGAGTCTCATTTTAATTGGAGATCTAGAAGTAAGGTCAGAGATATTCCTTCTACTTCTAGGACCCCTACTTATAGTGAGCCTACTTCAAGTGACCACAGTAACAGGGAGTTATTGGACCAGATGATGATTCAACATGGAATTTTGAGGATGAATCGTAGGCAGCAGAACATGGAGGCCAGAAATGCTCATACAGATAATCTGATTCTCCAAAAGTTTGAATATGATGTTGCTTATGATGATGCTCTAGTGAAATACCTGAGGGGTGATCATACAGTTCAGTTCCCTATTCACCATGTTTATACTCCATATCAGCAGCAGAAGTTAGATGTTAATGATGAAGAAGATGATGACTGGTGATCTTTTTAATTGTTTATTTGTTTGTGTTGCACTTTGTGATTGTATTGTTTGTCTTATGATATTGTTGAGACTCTATTGTTATACTGTAATGTGAAACTGCAATGTGTAAAACTATTTTCATTTTTAGAATCTAGTTTAGTTATGTAGTTAATTTCAACACTTTGTTATATGTATTTTGATTAACTCTTTCTCAACAAATTTTATATATATTGTGTGCAATTTAATGTTTTAAGCCTTGTCATTGTTCGTATTAGCACCTGCAGTATTTCAGAATTTATTTGAAAAAATTAGAATCTTCAATAGGTATGAATTTTCTTTATGTATTTAATGCTTTCTTTCACCCT
>JXCR01135008.1:1956-41611 GCA_002079205.1 Phalaenopsis hybrid cultivar
TTCTAGTTTTCTAAGACTAGTCAATAGGAAAGTCCTATGGCTAGACCTAGGCTATTACAGAAGTTTCTAGACCTCAACCAAAAGTGAGGTCAACAGGGTTGTTAACTAAGTTTCTTTCCTTAAGATGATTCAAGTCGAGCAAATTTTTTATTAGGCATCTCCTCAAGATTTTCCTCACATATTCTCTTTTTACATTTCTCTCTCTTTGTTTTAGGATCATTTTCAATCTTTTTTTTTATTCTCTTTTTTTTTTATATGTCATGTGAGGATTACTATATCTTGATATCCTAGAAGGATTTTGAACTCCACTATCCTTCTCTTAAAGTTAAAAACATCTCTCATTTCTTTACTTTTACAAATGTGTATTAGCTTTGAAGATTTTTCATAAAGTCTCAATTCTTTCTTTTCAAGTATAGATCTATGACCCTTAATATTTCAAAAAATACAATTCTCTTTACTTTAAATAGAAAAAAGCATAACTCTAAACCATTCATACTAAATATCTTAATTTTAGAAATAACCTTCATTATTAAAAAAACTTTTACATAGGCTTTCTACAACTTTTATAAAATCAAATATATAGTTTTCTAAAGTTAACTCTACATACCACATGTTATGTAAAAATAATTTTGAAAAATATAATTCTTTGAGGACAAATAAAGTTTGGTTTAAACAAAATTTTCTCTCTTCCCCCAAACTTAAATTTTTTAAACTAATTTAAAGCTGGAAAAGTTTATTCAGAAAGAGGAAAAAATTAAAAATTTAAAACAGGGAACTTAGTGCAGGTACAAGTAGAAAAGACAAGTACTGAGTAGTTATAAACATAAGATTCACATGCATAACAATAAAAACATAAAATAAATACTACTCTAGCATTTAAACTGGAGCTAAAGGTAAACAATAGAACTAATAGTTTAACAGAAACAATTACGTAAAGAAACTAAATACAAGCACACTCCAACACAAATATAACTAATCACTAACATAATAAAGTCCAAATATTCAAACACATCAAAAGAAACAAAGAAAAAAATACACTACACATCAAAATCTTCATCATCACTAGCATCATCATCACCATCTCCCAAATCTATATCCTCGTCTGTCTCAGAAGGCCAATATGGTGTGAAAATGGGACGAGTAAGAAATTCCACAAAATGATCAGTATGTCATCATAGCCTCATTAGAGGCAAAATCATACTCAGCCTTCCTCAATAAAGTATCATTACTGTGGTACAAGTGAGATTCAATGCCTTTTACCTTATTTTGTAAGGTTATGATATGTCTTTGCGGAATCATCATTTGTTCCATAATAGAACCTAGAGAAATAGTATCAGAAGCAGATGGTCTAGGAGTAGAAGCAGGAGCAGAAGCAGAAGCTGAAGTAGAAGGTATATTAATTCCAGTCCTAAGTATAGTCCCAAACTGTCTCTCATATTTTTCCAAGTTTGTTTTCCAATGGATTTATGTGATGGCAAAGTTTTTTCCCAAGTCTCATACTTCACACCATATTCAACACACAAGGTAGTAATAAGAGCAGGGTAGCCCAAACCGTTTGTAGTTCCTCCTTTTGAGGAAACAAGCATGTTTGTATAAATAAGGGAGCTAATGTCAATAGGTTTCTTCATCTGAATATAGTAGTTTGAAGTGTATTTCTCACGGGTCACCTCACTGAAATGGTTGGCAGGCAGTAATCTACTGGATATGAAATAGTGTCATGCATGAGAATGAACATTAAGTTTTGAGAAAGAAAAGTTCACCCATTGTCCCTTTTTAATCTTCCAGAATCCATTTCCATCAGTTAAAAATCCCACAATCTCATCCAATTCATCATCAGCAGGATGGAACTCAGAAAAGAAACAGCTTGGAGCACTGTGCAGCTTGTATATGTGGTTAATATGAACCAAACTGATATCCACATATTGCCCTCGTACATAAACCAAATCATCAGATTCATCTAGCAGATTAGCATAGAACTCTTGGACAACTAAAATTACAGTTACGATAGTGAAATAACAAAAGTTTTCCAACTGTCGCTCTGCAACCAAGTATTCAATTGTTCTTTCAGGACGTAAAAATTTGTGTTTTGCTATTAATTTCTTTGATTGCAGATCAGTGTACCTATCCCGTGACCTTGCACTGACAAACTTATTGGAATCAAAAGTTGCTTTTTCTTTTCCTCTCTTCATTTTAGGAGCCATGATTAATCTAAGAAAAAAATTCAAGATAAATTCCAAAAATCACAAACTATACTTCAAAAGGCTCCTAAAAACATAATCTAAACATAAATAATCATTCAACCATGGATTTAACACTATTTTCATCAAGTTTTAAAATTTTTGACATAATCCATGATGTGGATAAAATCCATTGTCAAATCAAAATTTTTCAAAGCCAATGTGAAGATCTTACCCAAAGATGAAGAAATCCAAAGTTTGGAGGCCTAACTTCAAGCCAATCAAGCACAAATTGAAACCCTAGGGGAGAAAAATTCAAAAGAAATGGAGGAAGGAGACGAACCAAGGTTGAAAATGGCAAAAATAGTGGGTCCAGACTCTTAAAATGACTCACGGGTTCGTTTGGTGCTATAGAGTCGGGCAGTGGCCCTATAGCGCCCTGCATAGCCTGGTGAATAGCGCTGTAGAGCCCAAAAGAGCCCCATTCATACCCATCCATATTTTAATTTTTTTTTTAATTTGAAAAGGAAATAGAAAATCTAGGAGTTATAAAGGCTATTCTTCAAGTTTTAACGACCACTTTTATAGTTATTGAGTTCGTCGTCATTCTAAAGTTTTAAGTTCGCAAATTCTAATATGAATACATAAGGCCAATTTTTCACAACAACACAACTTTTTTTCTAATATTAATTATAGATTCAATACATATGACACAACCACATAGACATCATCAATGTTCATACAACAAAGACAGTAAAAACAATACCAAGTCTTAATACAAATATGATAGGCACACCACATGGAATCACATAACACTAAAATAGAAATATCTATATAAAAACATCCTTTAGGAACACTCATGATTGGTGGTGATATTCTCCATTTCACTCACCAAACAATTTCGATCGTAGGAATGGTAGAAAAGAGAACAAGGAAATTCCTTTGCAAATTTATTGTTGATCCACTTGTTAGTGATATACATAGTCATTTTATTATCTTGGAAACAAGCCAAACCACTGAATTGCAGTTTTAACTGCCAATTCATATGCTCTTATTGGTGGAACAACTTTCAAACTTTGTATGCAGAAGAGAAATCTCACATTCATTCTTCTCAAGTTTGTCCATAAAATGCAAGATATCCATTGAAGTAGGTTCGAGCATCCTTATGTAACAACTTCTTATCTTCAAATCTCTCATTGTCATTACTCTCCATGATCTCTCTATAGTAATGAAATTCCCAATCTCAAGTTTCTTTAAAATACTTGAGAATGTTGTAGGGATACTTCAAATCCCCTCTTAGGAAGTTTTATATAGAGGAAGGAGAAAGGAAACCAAATTTTTAGCATTTTAAAGGAGTTATTCAAACTGTGGAGCTATAAAATCCTATAAAACCAATATGTTCAATTCTCAAATTTCCTTCTTCCACACTTCAAATCTTTTAATATAATAATTTTTTGGTGCCAATAAAATCATATAAAACTCACAATTACTATATAGAACTCATCAAAACAACAATTCAAATCCAAATCACACTGATAGGTATGAGTTGCATCCCACAAAGTGCTTGATTTAACGTTGTCAGCTGGTCGTAATTAATGTTTTAATCAGGTTTGACCTAACATTAGAATCTCTTCAAATGCAGGACCCTCTTCACTTATTTAAGCGTTTAATCTGTGTTCATTTACCTTAATCACTCTCCCAGTTTTTGGATCTTCAATATCAACAGCTTCATATGGATATACTCTTACCACAATAAATGGTCCTGATCACCTGAATTTAAGTTTTTTTGAAAATAATTTTAAACTTAAATTATAAAGCAACACTTCTTGCCCAGGCTCAAAATGCTATTTTAGAATTTTCTGATCATGCCTAAATTTCATTTTTTTTCCTTATAAATGTTGGCATTCTCATAAGCTTCATTTCTCAATTCATCAAGCACATTTAATTGCAGTAATCGCTTCTCTCCAGCATCTTTCAAATTATAATTAAACTTTTTGATTGCCCAGTAAGCTTTATTTTCCAACTCAACTGAAAAGTGACATGCTTTTCCATATATGAGCCTATATGGTGTCATTCTTATAGGTGTTTTACAAGCAGCTTTATAGGCCCATAAAGCATTATCAAGTCCAACAGACAAATCAGTCCTTTTTGGATTTACCATTTTTTTAATATTCTTTTAATTTCTTGATTGGATACTTCTGCTAAACCACTGGTCTAGGGATGATAAGCTGTGACAATACGATGTTTAATCTTAAATTCTTGAGTTAATGTTTCAATCATTCTATTCCTGAAATGACTTCCTCTATCTGTAATGATAACTCGTGGCATTCCAAACTTGTGAAAATATTCTTTCTTAAAAATTTTACTACACTTTTAGCATAATATCGAGGTAAAGTGATTGTTTCAATCCATTTAGAAACATAATCCACAACTATTAAAATATAAATCTTTTCAAAAGATGGTACAATTTGTACCACGAAATATAATCCCCAAACATTAATGATTTTAACTTCAAGAGTAAAATTTAGAGGCATTTCATCTCTTCTGAAAATATTGCATATTCTCTGACATTGATCACATACTTTTATATAATTATTAACATCCCTAAATAAAGTAAGCCAATAAAATCCAGATTGTAAAATTTAAAATGCGGTTTTATCCACTCCAAAATGTCCCTCAAATTCTGATTTATGACATTTTTATATAATTTCTTGAGTTTCTTCTAATGGTACACATCTTCAAATAGTAAAGTCATTACATTGTTAATATAAATAAGGGTCATCCCAAAAGTAAAATTTTGAATCATAAATAAACTTTTTAATTTAATGGTTATCTAATCCGTAAGGTAAAATATTACTAACCAAGTAGTTCACTATATCAACATGCCACGAAATTTGTCATTCATTAATCCCATATAACTGTTCATCAGGAAAGTTCTCATTAATTTTATTATTTAAATCTTTTTTGATTTTCTTGTTTAAGCTTTGATAGATGATCAACTATTTGATTATCCGTACCCTTCCAATACACAACTTTAAAATCAAATTCTTGCATTATAAGAACCCATCTAATTAATTATGGTTTTGTATTCTTCTTCATCACTAAATACTTTTTAGCAGAATGATCAGTATACACAATGCATTTGGTTCCACTTAGATAAGATCTAAATTTTTCAAAAGCAAACACTATAGCAAATAATTTCTTTTCAATGGTAGTGTAATTAATTTGAGTCTCATTAAGGGTTTTACTGTCATAGTATATCACTTTGAAAGTTTTGTTATATCTCTATCCTAAAATAACCCCTATAGCATAATCACTAGCATCACACATTAATTCAAAAGGTTTTATACATTCAGGTGAAACAATAATAGGTGTAGTGATTAATTTCTCTTTTAATAAGTTAAAGGCATATAGACATTCATCATTAAAAACAAAATTGGCATTTTTTTCTAAAAGTTGACATAAAGGCTTGGAAATTTTTGAAAACTCTTTAATATAACGTGTATAGAAACCAGCATATTCTATAAAACTTCTTATTCCCTTCACACTCATAGGAGGTGGCAATTCAGCAATAACTTGAATTTTTGCTAGATCAAATTCCATGGCTATTTCAGAAATTTTATGCCCGAACACTATTTTTACTGTAACCAAAAATTGACATTTTTCCCAGTTGAGAGCCAAGTTTGTTTCTTCAAAGCGTTTTATAACTCTTATTAAACGATCTAAACATAAATCGAAAATAGTCCCAAAGATTGAGAAATCATCGATAAAAATTTCAATTAATTTTTAATTAAATCTAAAAAAATTGACATAATACATCTTTGAAAAGTTGCATGGGCATTACATAATCCAAATAGCATTCTTCTAAAAGCAAAAGTTTTATAAGGACTAAAAGTTATTTTATCTTTATTTTCAGGAGCAATTTGTATTTGGTGGCATCCTGAATATCTATCCAAAAAGCAAAAATAATGGTACCCTACTAGTCTATCCAACATTTGATCTAGAAAGGTAAAGAAAAATGGTCTTTTTTAGTGGTGGGCTTTAATTTTCTATAATCAATACAGATTCGTCATCCAGTAACTTGTCTTGTCCGAATTAATTCATTCCTTTCATTTTTAAGCAGAGACACTTCTCCTTTCATAAGAATACAATGAGTAGGACTAACCCAAGAACTATCTGAAATTGGATAAATAATCTCAACATCCAACCATTTTAAAATTTTTTTCTTAACTACTTTCATTATAGGATTCAATCTCCTTTGAGGATCAGTCCTAGGCTTATGGTTATCTTCCATTAGAATTCGGTGCATACAGATTGAAGAACTAACTCTTTTAATATCAGCTAATGTCCATCCGAAAACCTTTTTATGATTTTTTAATCTTTGCAATAATTTTTCTTCTTGTTCTGCAGTTAAATATGAGGATATAATAACTGATAATGTAAATGAGTTTCTCAAATATGCATACTTTATATAAGTAGATAAAACTTTCATTTCAAGTTTAGGAGGTTTTTCAATAGATGAAATCAGAGGTATACTACTTTTAGTAGTATGTAAAATTTCATAATTTTCCTGAACATAATTTGAATCCTCAATAATTATCTCATTTGATTCATCATCAAAGTCTCTTTCAATCTCATTTTTGTGTTCTTTCTCTTTTGAATTGACTTCATCTTTTTTATTCAATATGACTTCACAGCTGTTTTGAATATGAAAATAATATTTTTTATTTATGATAACAACGAGACCATATAGACTTCATATCTCTAATAGTTTAAATAGCTGAGCACGATGCTACAAGCGATATATCATCTTGAAAGATAAGCATATCACTTTTTTGTAGGCTTAACTATTTATACTTGAATGTTTTTTACTCTATTTTGAACTGCAAATTTTATAGCTGCAATTACCTTATCAAATACACATATTATATAAGATTTAGATTAATCTTGGTTCTTAATTCTCTATAGTTAGTTACATCTTAGGCAACTGAAGTCACATAAGAAAACTCATGATTAAAATCAGAGTTTCGTCTTCAAGAATTCAACATTTAGGTTTCCTTGATTGCTTTTAAAAAAATTAAAGAGGACTCAATGTGGAACAATTATTTTTGGAACCCAAATGAGTGAAGAGAAAGAGATGTTAAAGATAGTAAAGAAGGTTCAGTGACATCTCAAACTAACTTATAGTTTGGTTTTACATCTTTGAAATGGAAATTATATTTAATGTTTTAGTCCTGTAAATTATTTAAACATTCGAGACTTATATTTGCATGTCAAAAGCAAATGACCCGAGAAAATAGGAGGATTTACATCATATTGAACGACTACCTCATAATCCTAAAAAGATTTCAGGACTTATATCATATGATATACAATCATATGCAATTTTAAAAGAAAATGTGCGGATTTATGTTGTACCAGACAAACAACTTTGAAGTTTTATGGGTATATGTTAATTATTTCTATGAAAGTTCAATTAAAACTCATTCTTATGCTTACCGTTATCCTCTTGACCACTGCCCAGAGATGATTCATCACTTGACTGTGTCGTTGTCTTGTTTCGAGAAAATGAGAGGGATGAAAGAGAACATATCTTAAGGAACTTATTATAAATATTCAATGTGTTCTTATACAATGTATTTTGAATTTGCTTTTTTTTTGTTGTTAAAAATAATTAAAGAAAATGGGAAATAATTTAATTATGTTAAGCGACATCAGTTAAGATATCATGGTTTCATCATCTCCGCATCGCTGTTAATTATGGGGTTACTTAGTCTAACAAGTTGTTAAACTCATTTAGACGAGAGAATTCTCGTTAGTAGTCGTATGCTACCTCATTCGAGGGATTTTCATAAATAAATAAAAAAAGAATTATTATCATGTTATTATTATTATTATATTAAAGTTTAAAAACATTACTTGTAGCTTTGAATATGTTTTGTTATAGAATTTTGAAAGGTGTTGAAATTAAAAAAGTATATTTTGGTTATGTGTTATAAAATTGCAATCCTAAACATATGCCCAATGTTAAACATGTTAGAAAAGCAGTAAAGAGTAACTGAGTAATAAGCATGAACAAATATGTATAGTAAAGTGTGTAGTAAAAAAGAAAAGGCCAATGCATAGTTGTCGTCTCTAATGATGCTTCAAAACAAATTACAATTATATAGTACAATTGTGTATATAGATAAAAAAAAGGTTATACAAATATTTGAAATTTAAATATGGAAACTTGAGCATATATATATTTTCGTAAAAGGTTTTAGTGATATGAATATAGAAAATCAGAATGGGGTATAAGAACTGAAGTTAGGGGTGGGCTCAGTTATAGACATCTCATTTGTTACAATCCCACAAGAAACCAAGACATCGAAGCCTATATTGAATAACAACCATTAGCAAAACATTTCTTAAGGTTGGGTAACTTCAAATCCCCACCAACTATCTGACAAGTGAACAGGTAAGCATCGTCAGCCACATGTGTCATATGTCCATATGTGATGTTATTGCAGTATTGTAATTTTCAACTTTCTAGTAACTAATGCTATAAAGAAGTGGTTAGCAAGTCATTCAGAGTTAGGTTTAGAGCTACCAACAATCTATAGAAATGAAAAGAGGAACTAGAATCAAATATTGATTTAAAAAAGAATTTAAGCTCTAAAATCATGAATGTAATTTTGCATCATCGCTTTTACCCCATATTTTCTAACTTATAGGCTACTTTGATATTTCTTATGCATTTTTCAACAATTTTAAGTGTTGCTATCCAATTTCGAATATTTCCACAACTTGAATTAAGATAATCATACGAAGAAGTGCATGCATACTATGCAATTCTTATATATTTACATTTCTCAACAAATTTAAGGGTTTCTATCCAATTTTGAAGATTTCCACGACTAGAATTAAGATAATCATATGAAAATATCAACAAAAATGAATATATATCAGCTTGCTTATTTGGTTTGGGATTGAAGTCCAAGTAATTAAAAGAATCTGAAAAAGAAAATGTATAGTTAAATTTAAGATTTAGATATGGAAATACAAAATCTGAAATTTTTTTGTTAGAACATATGAGTTAAATTTACAAATACATGAGGATTAAGAAAATCTATAAGTTTATAATTTAAAATTGAGTGCTACAAATGTAAAAATTAGAATTAAGCAATCTCAATACTGATTTTAAAAATGTAAGCATCATATATACTTATCAATAATTATGAAATTAATCGATCTCTCAATTTGAATTTATATATTAGCTATTTAAATACTCAAAGAGTTAAGAAAAAGAGCAATTATACAATTGAGACTTAGTCATTAGATATACTAACATTTAAGTATTTGAAATATGCTTAATCTATTTGAAATATAAGTGTTATATATGTAGTATATCTGAAGTTTTGAAACATTATATACTTATTTCGAAGATTGGGTGTTGTATAGGTAACAATCTATATATTTGTTCGGGTCTAGGGGTGTAAACGAGCCGAACACGAGCGAGCCATGCTCAGCTCGTGTTTGGCTCGTTTATATTTCGAGCTCAAAAAGTGTGTTCGTGTTCGAGTCGTTCGCTTAACGAGCCGAACACGAGCTGTTCACAAACAAAGAGTACTTTTAATAACCCTAATCATGTAACCATAAGACAATAAGAGTTTGAGCAAAATTTAAAAATTATTATTTATATTAAAACATCATTTGAATCTAATTTAATATTTTTTTACTTTATTTTCTTAATCAATATTTTAATTGGTTATAAATCTTTGTAGTCTTGTAGTCAAATAGATTTTTTTAAAATACTACTTAATATATATATAAACTTGATGAGTAGAATTTTGAGCCAAAACAAGCCGAACACAAACGAACACATCTTAGTTCATGTTCGACTCTTTAACTTATCAAACGAAATTAATGAGCCGAGCATGAGCTTCTTAACGAGTCGAACACGAGCTGTTCGCGAACAACGAGTACATTGATATCGGTTTAAAGATTAAAGAATGTCTTTCTTTTATTTTAGGAGTTGTGTATGAAAATATTTGAAAATTTCTTAGATTAAGAAAATTTGTAACTTCATATTTTAGTTTAGTGTTATATAGGTGACATTCCAGAAATCTAAAATTGATACATTTAAATTAAGTGTTATATATGTAAATAATATGAAAATCTGAAAATCACATTTTTTTTATTAGGTGTTAAATATGTCAATAAATTAACTTATGCGAAATCTGTAAATATTATTTGTTTAGATTTAGGTGTTAAGTGTGTAAATACTTAAAGATTTGAAGTCTTAGGCACAGAAGTATTGAATGGTATGTATGTAAATTTTCCTAAAGAAAGAAAAAGAAAAAGAAAAAAAAAAATTTTAGACAAAGTTATATCATATTAAAAGATGAGGATAACCAAGTTATATTAGCTATAAAGGTAAAGACAAAGAATAAGTGAACATTTCCTTCCTTCAAGTGATAATCATGAAATCAAACTATTAGGATAGGATGATAAAGAAGAAACAACAAATTACGAATCTGTCATATTTTTATGCCATCCTCTATAACCTCCGTAATTAATGACACAATTAGACTGAAAATTCCAATAGCTAATCATTTGAAACCAGAACCTGCAAGGGAAACCAAAATTCTTGCCAAATTTTAAAACACTATTATCCTAATCTAAACACAAGGAACCATAGGAAATATAAACAGAGATGGTGAAATAAAATTTTATTCCCAAATGAATCTTAAACCCTATTTCTCCCAACCACGGAATTTAAAGTAATCCCATAATACTGCGGGACACATGAATTTGACTCAGAACTTGTCATTTATGACTAATTTACATGCAACAAAAACCTAAGAAAGTAAGCCAAAAAAGTGGTAAACGAAAACGCCACGAGTTGACAGCATATAGATAAAATTTTCAAGGAAAAGTAAATTCAGTAACCAAGGAATTTTGCATAGCCTCTAAAAGTTCTTGTGATCAACAATTCTATATTAAAATCATTTTTAAAATATGTTCATAAGCTGTAGGACGCAGATATGTATCTCCTTCTTCAAGTCAAACCCAAGTACATAACTAGTAGTAGAAATAAGTGCAATGTTCAGATTATGTAAAGAGAACAAAAAAATGGCAGTCAAATTTCTTGATCTTAACAAATCTCGCTTCAAACAATCATAGATCGTGTTTAACAATCCTCGGATAACTTGAGATAAGTTACCGAATTCTTCATAGAAGANCTAGGACGCACATATGTATCTCCTTCTTCAAGTCAAACCCAAGTGCATAACTTGTACTAGAAATAAGTGCAATGTTCAGATTATGTAAAGAGAAGAACAAAAAAATGGCAGTCAAATTTCTTTATCTTAACTAATCTCGCATCAAACAATCATAGATCGTGTTTAACAATCCTCGGATAACTTGAGATAAGTTACCGAATTCTTCATTGAAGAAGACCTACCGCCTCATAGTAAAAAAAAAAACATTCTAGACCTCCATTAGCTTAAGTAACCGAAAAAAATCAATTCATAACTCAAGCCAAACAAGCAACATAACAAGCAACATTTCAGAACATCAAAGAAAATATTTCTTTAAGAATCAGAAAAATAATTCCCATTGCATGAGATATTCCACAATTAAATCACAGAAGAAAGTGGAATTCTAAAAGATCTTACCGCAGAGAGGACATAGTGAGAGAGGGATTCGGGGAAAAAACTTCACAAAAAAAAAAAAAATAATAAATAAGAAAATCGCTCCCCCAAAACTTCATTCAACGGGAGGTATTTATTGCCGGAAAAGGAATAGNAATAGTGAGAGAGGGATTCGGGGAAAAAACTTTACAAAAAAAATAAAAATAAAAATAAATAAATAAAAAAAGCGCTCCCCAAAAACTTCATTCAACGGGGGGTATTTATTGCCGGAAGAGGGAATAGGTGCTTACCAAGCAACTCACCTGCGGTGAAGAGAAATGCACGGACGGCAAGAAACCGACCAAGAATAAAAGATAGGAAGGTTATCTTACGCATTTAAGCGGGAAAAAAAAAATCTAATAACGAAGTAACCGGCGGCGTGAAGAGAATATCACAAGGAAAAGTTTGATTAGGTCTTGAGAGAAAGGAGGTGATCGGAGAAACGCAAGAGAGTCTGGTTAGAGTTTCGAACGAAACAAACCTCGTGGAGAAGGATGCAGGCATGAGTGGGGAGGGGATGCGTATGTTTATTTTCTTAATTAAGAAATTCCTTTTTTTTCTTTTCATATTATTATTTTATTTAAATTCATCAATTTGCGCACCACTCGATCTTATCCAAAACCCTATTATTATAGGTATCATTCCCATGTAAAATCGATGCCCCGAACAAGTTGACGCGATCCATTTTGTCATCCGGGGTCATTCAAACAAGTTCGCCTACGATCGTACCAATTTAACTCTAATTCATGTAACATGGCAGTTGAAGTTATTTGGTACGATCGGAGCCGTTTAACAAGCAAAATGCTGACCGATTTTTGCCTAAGCAACAACCAAAGTCAAGCAGACTGCTCACGGTGGCAAGTCAACCGTCGTACGTCATGGGGTCCCCTCTTATGGCTATCAAATCCCTATGGGAACTCAACTTGAGCTTGAATACGTTGATTTTAATCAAGTAAATCAAATATTGAGGATTTGAAACAAACCATATAAAACTACAATAAGCGAAGAAATGGTTTGAATTTCTAAATATTGTAGGTTTCAGTCTAGTTCTCTAGGAGTGTCAAATAACAAATCCTAAGGCTAGATCATATGCTCTGAGAGAAATGAGGACCTCATAAAAGTGAGGTCAACAACAACCCTTGAGACATAACTAAATACAAGGGCTTCCGTATTTAAATAAATAAACCCTATCTTATTCTGATAAGGTAAATAAAAAATCCTTGATTTCACAAACCCATAAATTTTGAAAGTTTTCTTCATTTGAGTGGTTAGAAATTTTAAGCTAATATTTCTATTCCTCAGGATGGTGTGTTATTCTCCAGATGATGCATTCGATTGTTTAGAAAGAAATATCCTGAGTTCTTTGGTGGATATCAAACCTGTCAAAAAAAAAATCCACCAATAATAACATCAATGATGTTCACATCCACATCATATCATGATAGCATAAGAGAATACACAAAAACAATCACATTGAATGAAATCATAGCAAATATACTAGCATATCTCTAAAAATCCAACATAATAAAACCAATACAAGAAACGAAAAAGGACTAAATGAGTATGATATTCAGACACAAATAAAATTATTAATCTTAGCGGTCAGCATCATCATCCTCATCCTTATCATGCTCCTCATCCACGTTAGTCATAGGTGTCTTGCGAGGATGATGAGCTTTGTGAGGTAGCTCTTGAATGGTTGCCTCCATGCTCTCAACTCTAGCATCCCTAGCTTGGTACATCTCTCTCAACCTCGACTCATTATTATTCAGATTGACAACATAATGGCATACAAGTCCTCGGTGAGTGTGGCAACATGCTTAAGAGTTAACAGTAAATGACAAAAAGTTAAGCTGACTTTTCAACTGATATACAAATGTTGATAAATTTTATTTTCTTATTCAATCACTTACTTTTCAGCCTAAAAATTGTCATTTGACTACATCAGCTAATATTTCAGTCTGTATTTTATGATTCTCCTATTTTGATCTAATAAAACTTTATCATATGGACTGGGGAGCAAAAGAATGTTTCGAGATTGATTCAATAAATAGAGGGCTCATTTAATAGAATTCCTAATTCTTTGTTTCTTTGATTTTGGATTCAAGTATTATGCCTTTAACTTCTTTAAGTTGTATTGAATTATTTTATTTTCGATTGTTTTTATTTCAATTTTATTTTTTCTAGGTTATGTTTTAGAATTAACTCGTTTTAGTTTTAATTAGCTTTAAGTGTTTCATATTTTAAGCTTTGTTAATTTTACGTGTTTTTAGTTTAGTTTGTTCTATTTTTATGAATAATTTAGTTTTAGTTTATAAAAGCTTTAGTCGTTTTAATATTTAGACTATGTTTGATCTGAAATGCTTTATATTATCTATCTTTACGCATTATGTTTTCTTCTAGATTTTATGTATGTTATTTGGCATTAGTTTTTATTAAGGTATTAAACCATAATGGGGTTTAAGTGTTGAATATTTAGCTTCAAATTTAGTTTTAAGTTATATATTTTATTTTATATTATGCTAACGATTAATTAAATAATATAAGTATTAATTTTAAATTTTATTTGACTTTTATTTATTTTAGGTTAGGTTAAGATGTTGGCTTTGTTTTGGTTTAAACTGCATTAGATTTTAGACTATGTTATAAATGTGTTTCAATATTATTTTTTTATAAGTTTAGTTGTGTTATGTACTACCAATAATTTATTCGGAATAAACTGCCCCAAACAGTTTTACCAGGCGGGCAAGAAGGTCATTTATACAACCATAACTATTAATAAACTATTCTGAATAAGCCGCCACAAACAGTAAGCCAACTTATTCTGATAATCTGCAGATTATCAAATTATCAGAATAATCAGCTTATTAGCACATTATAAATAATCAACAGCTGCCTCAAATAGACCCTATATATAGTTCTATTTTAAAATAAGGCTTATTTATGTTTTAGATTTTGAATGATATTTAGTTATGCATTGATTTAAGTTTTAGATTTAAGTTTAATGAATTTAATTTATGTTTGAATTTAGTTTAATGAACTTGATTTAGGTTTTTGATTTAAATTTAGTGAATTTGATTTATGTTTGACAAACTTGATTTGAGTTCAATAAATTAAATTTGAGTTTAATAAAATTTATTTGATTTTAGTTCAAATATAGCTTAAAATAAACTACAAATAAGTTGAGTTCATCGTGAACCAAAAAATGGAACAAAAAGAAAATTTTGCTTGGTTTGTGTGTCTTAAAAGATCCTCATAGGTTGACTCCTCATCAGAAAATCATGTCAAAGATTAATTATTAGAGATTAATGAGACATGAAAGTCATTTGAGGTGGATATACCTGAATTATGGAGCTCTTTCAAATTGAGACGTGATCTTTGTGAAATAAGATTAAAAAAAGTTCAGTGGAGTAGAGAGTCATGGGTTAATGGAGGTCTAGTATTTAGAATAACCAGTAAAAAAGAGTCAGTTAACAAAGGAGATTGATCGCTTTGATAATGGCTTAAAAAAGATTAACCTGTTCGATAGAAGCATTTTGAGGAGAGTGGATTCATCACATGAAATATTTGTCAAGGGGAGGGGATGCCCGTGGGGATTTCATATTAGGCGTTCTCTCTTTTGGCAAGCTGGAGGAGGGAGAGATGGGGTAAGGGGATGGCGACGAAGAAGCGAGAAAGAATTAGGGTTAACAGTTTTTTCTTTGGTTCCTTAATGACTCCTACTCTCACCCATTCATGCTCTTGAATGAGCTTCCAAGTGAAGGGGGTGGGGAGGGTATTTCATTTTTGTTGTCCTCTCCTTTAGGAAACCGGTGGTGGGAGAGATGTGGCAAGGGGATGGTGGCAAAGAAGAAAGAAAGAAACTTATGGTTAAAAGTTCTTAGTTTGGTTCTTTAATGACTCCTACTCTAACCCATTCATGCTCTTGAATGAGCTTTCAAGTGGAGGGGGTGGAGTGGGGAATTTCATTTTTGGTGTCCTCTCCTCTGGGAAACCAAAGGAGGGAGAGATGGAGCAAGGGGATGGCGGCGAAGAAGAAATAAAGAAAATTAGGGTTAGTAGTTCTGAATTTAATTCTCAAACTCTAACCCATTGAGTATTATCCGCTTTGGCCAAATGACCTTATGATTTTATTCCCTCAGTGTAACTTCTTAGGAGATCACCATCCGAGGAGTGCACCCATACGAGCAAGCTTAAATTAGGAATTTCTGATGAAATTCCAATAATTACACCAAAAAGGCACCTTGATGTTTAAGAGTTTAGCTTCATTTTACTTAAGAAGTTTCACAATTTCCCGCACTTAAGTAACTGTCATCCTCATCAATTTTATAAAACAAAAATCATCCATCAGGCATATAGAATTGTAGAGGTGGCTCATATAAATTCAAGAGATGACTCTGAACATATAGCACTTTGTCTTTCATGGTTCAAGAACTAGCTCCCATAGCAGAACACTTTGTTCTGTATGACATATTGTTCCCATCTTCAAGTTGGGGTAATGCTCTTATAATATTCGTAACAGATCGACCAGTTGAGCTATTATCCGCTTTGGCCTAATAGTCTCATAGTTTTATCCCCTTGGTGGAACTTCTTAGTAGGTCACCAATCCTAGGAGTAGATCCAAACGAGTACACTTAACTTTGGAGTTTCTGATGAAATTAAACGTTATACCGAAAAACACCTCCATATTTAAGACTTTAGCTTCATTCTATTTAAGGTGTTTTCCAAAGTTCACACACCTCAGATGATACCAAATCATCCAATTCTTCTATCCTTTGTTTGAACCTATCCATACCCATTTGATGGGAGTTTTATTTATGTTCTTAAAATTTCAATATTGTATACACATTGCTTTTGTGATGCTCTGTTTATTTTAGTTATTAACTTCTCTCTTTTGATTCCACTTTGTAATTGCTTTTAATTATGAAATTAGGCTACGATTGTCGTATTAAAAAAATAATCAAAATTTATTTGGGAGAAGAGACTGGGAAGATTTTAGAAGAGGGAGTTTACGTATTAAGAAATTTTGGAAATTTTACAGACCTGGCACGCAATTCTTGTGAATTTACATGTCTCACTTTTTGCAGAACATAAAGACAGTGATTCAATTAATTCGGAGAGAGGATGGCAGCACTTCTCTCACATATTTTCCTAATCCAAAATGGAGAGCTAGATCACGACAGCTTTAAACATGTCTAAATTATTTAAAGTTATATGTAATAAATACATATGAACATATTAGGGAAAAAAACAACTATCAAAATATACTGAACTTTTTAAGAAAAAACAGAACTTGACCGACGCAATTAGTCAAGCAGCTGTTAGGGAAGCACAAACTTAATCTCAGATATCCCTTCGATAAAATAAAAGAAAAGAGCAGACATAATCGAATGGCTAGCTTCTTCCATAAGAAAGCACCTAAAGAAAAGTAATTAATACAATCATCATTTCTACGCGACTCATTGGAAGCAGCAGAAAATACTCATATAAATAATAAAAGTCGAACCATTTTTTCACAGAATCTGATGGAAGAAGCAGCAGCATCATCGAGCTTGTCCGGCGAGACAACAGGGAACAATGGCGGGACTAAGAGGGAGAAATGCATAACGCATTACTCGAGTTCTCAGAGAATACTTCTAGTGGGGGAAGGAGACTTCTCCTTTTCGGCGTGCCTCGCGAGGGCTTTCGGTTCTGCAGACAAAATGGTTGCCACCTCCCTTGATGATCATGGTTAGGTCATGAGATTCTAATCACCACCGTTCGATCACCAGTATTTATATATAATACATTAGTCTTTTTTAAAGATTAAGAAAATCAGTTAATATTTCAAATCTGTTGCTTTTCTTCTCTACAGAAAAAAAAAACATATGAAGGCATAATGTTAACAAGCAATGTCTCTGTAATCTTCAATAAAAGTTTATATGTTTAAATTTGTAAAATGTAAAGCTTTTTTATTTTCCAGAATAAAATTGAATTAAACAAAATTATAGTACTTTCGAAGGCACGATCTTATTCACAATCAACCAAATCAGCTAACCGTAAAACGCCCAATATGACTTTTCATATCAGATAAATTGTTGAGGAAGTATTTGACTGCTAGAAATCACCTGGATGAGCTGAAAGGACTGGGGTGCACAATACTGCATGGAATAAATGTGAAAGACATGCATGAAGATAACTTCTTGATAGCTAAGAGATTCGATCGAATCATCTTCAACTTTCCTCATGCAGGCCATTATTTTAGGCTCCGTGAAACACAAGAAAGGGTCATTCTGTAAGTTGGTGTGTATATTTATAAATTAATAAATTTTGATTTTTTTTTTTGTATAGTATTTACTTTTAGCTTATTGTAATTTGGAACTTTGATGTTGATTATTGTTTTAGGATGCACAAAGCATTACTTTGTGATTTCTTCAGCAGTGCGAGATGCTTACTAAGCGAAAATGGTGAGATACATGTCAGTCATAGGGATGATGTACCTTATAACAAGTGGGAGATTAGAGTTTTAGCAATGGAGAGAGGACTGGTTCTGAAGGAGGCGGTGGAGTTTCAGATAAACGACTATCCAGGCTATCTTAATAAAAGGGGAGGTGAAATAAGAAGTGACGAGACCTTTGCACTTGGTTTTAGTTGCTTCACTTTCAAGTTTTCATTGAAATAAAATTTGGAGAATATTGAAAGTTTCAGGAAGGTTTGGGCAGATGAATCATCAAAGCATTTCTCAGATTTGATGACTTAGTTGCTATAGTACTTCTTGGTTAGGCTTTCTTTAATTTATGTATGTCAAAGATAAATTAAAGCATGGAAATTAAAGTTTATTGTCTCTATGTCAGACTTAAATTAAAAGGGTCTTTATCGATTCTCGTTTGTGAACTGACAGGATTTCTTCTTTGTTAAGGAGGTGGTTGAATGGCTATAATATAGAGCTTGTTTCAGAAAGTAATTCTAGCACTTCACCAATGCCACTTTTTGAACTTTAAATTATTTTAGGATATGTGATGTACAACGCGTAATAATTATAAGATAATTTTTACTTCTATGAAAACTAAGAAAAAAAGTTGTTTTGAAATGTTGCTACGGGCAGTTTCTTAGAAATTTTTTTTTATGGGTAATTCATATAATAAATATTTTAAATTATTATTGATCAATTATGATGATCGCAATAATTATTTCATTAAATTTTCAGTACACGATTACCTGCACTAATAAAAAAAAATTATCATATTATGATAGTAATCTTTTCTAGTGGCTGACATCATAGCAAAAAATTAATCATCTCTTCTACAGACCTCCACTTTGATGAAGATGTTCAAGCATAATCTACAACACAAGGAATTCACGTATATAATTCTAAGTGTCATTCATTACATCAAATCAATTTACTATTGGCATCTTATTATTTAATTTTTCTCTCAACATATGATCACATGAATATTCACATTAGTTTTGAATTTTATTTGTGATATATTTTTTTAAAATGTTTTATTACCCAAGAGTTGGAATTCAATATTTTATGCGAATTTATTTTGGTATTATGTCATTACTTTACATTTTATTCTAAAGAATGAAGCTACATCCCACTATTAGATATGTTCAATCAAAATGGCTCATGTGAACCAAAATGAATATAAGTTCATCTAAATGGGCATTTTTCCTGATCCGGGCTTATTAGGGAATTCAACCCAAGCATGAATGATAGCAGTACAACCCAGTCTAGCCAACTATGGCTATGTTTGGGGCAACTGCAATTTATTGAATAATCTACTGATAAGCTGATTAAAAATAATTTGCCGATAAGTTAGGTGTGATGACTATTACAAATATTTATTTTTTAGGAAAAGTCAGACCACTGTTAGAAAGTTGCCACCGCACCTAGATAGGTGCCATGTGAAAACACTATTTTCGATAATTTTGAAAACGTAGTTTACCCAAATAGATCAAGTGCATTTTCAAAACGCCACCGCACTAAATAAGCTACCTCAAACAGATCCTAAGATACACATTGAGCCACGATCCATCCATCTCTAGGAAACCAATAAACTTAAAATATTTACTACATCCATTATATCTTCTAAACATATATATTTTTTATTAACAAAATAGATAGATCACGAGACATAATATTAATAGAATATAAACCAATTCTTATATATAGTTTATTCAAATTTTATTTTAGTATAATTTAAATAAAATTAAAAAATATTTTAATATTATTTAAGTAATATAATAATCATGCAATCATAATATTTTATCAATTCAATAAATAATATTTTAATTTAAGAAATTTGATTTGAATAATTTAACTACTATTCTAAATAAATTTTTTTATAAGTGATATTTTCTAAATTTTAAATTTAAATATCTTTTAGTCATCAAATCATAAAAACATTAAAATTAAAAAAATATTCTCAAAAACACCACTAAGATATCGATATTAAATTAAAGAAATAATTATATATTTTAAAATGAATTCCACGTAGCTTTCTCAATTCCCGTTAGTCCGCTAAAAATATTGTAATCCAGTTTTCTTAAAAAGAAAAGTTTGCAAATTCTGATTTAACTTTATTTATTTTCTAATTAACTAATAATACCTTCAATCAAAACATAAGGGTCGGTTTAGGGCAGCTACCCCATGAAGCTGCTGCGGGGAAGTTGCTGTTGAGAAGCTGACTGACTATCTGTTTTCTCCGGTTTAAAAACAGCTGTGCGACAACTATTTCTAAACAATTGACCATTTTGGCCCTTGTAGTATTTTTGTTTGTAACATAAGGATTCTAGCCACATATTTTTAAACACCTCATGTTAAAGTGAGTATCAAGTATGCATAAAAATTTCTCCTCGAGTGAAGTTTGTGTATTATGTCGGTAGATAAAATTATATGCAACTAAAAGCTTAGGTGTAATAATAGCCAATGCTTTCTTTTGTAGATAAAATATTCCTATAAAAGAGGGAATAATAAAAGTAAACTAACCTCTAATCCTCATTCGATGGAATCCTACTTACTTCCATGATAAGTTTCCTCTCTCCTTTACTTGCCTTACTTAAGCTCGATTTCTTAATTATGATCACGAATAAAATGGAATTCAATATCTTGAAAAGATGCGACGAGCATGGATTATACCATAAATAAGAAGAGGTGTCTTTAAAAAATAAGAGTTGAGCAATAGAGAAATTGCTAGCAACATGGATTACACTTGGGAATTTGTTGCCCAAAAAGTTAACGAGCTCAAGAAGTAAATGATGGTGATGGTCCAAGAAACATTCGCCCAAACAACGACACCACCACCCCAACTAGTAGCTCTACCATGTTGATTGGTCAAACTTGCCTTTAGTGTTAGAAGGACTTCCTTACTGAAATCAGTAGATGTGGATGATTAATAATACTCAAATAACATAAGTTTGGCCCGAATTTATTGCAGTAGGCATTAAATCCCAAATTTGTACTAGTTGGAGAATGCTTTCCCTAAAGAGATATCTAAAGAAGAAGTCCTCTAACGCTTGAAATCCCATCTATGGAGGGCAACCAGACCACTCTGACCATCTCTCCTCTTTCAAATCCATTGTGTGCTTGTTAAGGGTAAATAATGCATTGAAATTTTGGGTATTCCTTATGACCGTGAAAGAGTCTTCCCTTTATAGTTCAATAATATGCCATTAGAATTAATAACTTCTTTTACAGATTTCAAGCATATATTTATAGCACAATTCACTAGTGCTCAAAAGCCACAGAAGAATTTACAGACATTGCTTTAACTGTGCAAGGAGCCTATAAAGATCTTGAGAGCTTTCGTAACTTGCTTTTAGAGAGAAATGCTAGAACTAAGGCACTTAGAACTCATAGTAGTCATGGCTTAAGGGTTGAAAGAAGGCTAATTCTTTTATGCACTTGGCTTATAGCACCCAAAAAATTAGGTAAGTTATTGAAACTGGTAAATGATTGCATATCACTAGATGATTTATAGCTTATCAATTGTCTTTGCACAAACAAAACACAAGAGAATACACCCACTAAAAAGGAACTTTCATAAGCCCGATGTGAGCAATCATGAATTGAGGTTTGAAGAGAAATGAACCTGCTTCTTTTAATAGCAAGTTCATTTACAGGAAAGTGGAATTCTCTTGATATAATACAAACCCAGTACAAAGACAAGCAAGTAGGTCGCCACTTATGGAGGAGGTCTCTGCCCCTGCTCACTTGATACTATGATAGTCTCCCTTGAGGCTCTCATTTATTGAATAATAGAAGCCAATCAAAATAATGAGTATATATAAAAGACTATGACAATAAAGGTAGGAGGGTACGTACGTGCCCAAAAATATAATGTGCTTACCACTGGGATCATGGACATTATAAGGAGAAGTGTAACTACCTTTGAAGCCTATGTGAGGAGATAATCAAGTCAAATAAGTTGTAGGTGTTTATGGAAAGATGAGCAATAACTCAAACATAGGTAAAAGCCCATCTAAAAAATCCCTCAATGAACATGCTCCCACCTAAGTGATTCACATTATAGGTATTTTCCTAATGATACTTATTGGAGATGTTGTTAAAGCCTCCCGTCAAGCTAGGCTAAAAAAAACTTTTCTCAGAAGAAAACTGCATGAAAATTTTATTTTAATAGCAAATCATGCATCGACCACCAATTTTTTCATAAAAAATAACCTACCAAGGAAAGGGAACCCCTACAATGACACAACATTGGTTGTGACCCTGATCACTGACTACTAAATCAACAACATTCACATCAACATAGGGAGCTCAATTAATGTTTTATTTAAATTTAGTATTAATAATATGAACTTAGGTACCCTACAATTGTTTACCATCATGTTGACTACTTTATGGTTTCTCAGCTAAGATGAATGAAGCACTAGAAATTCTCACTTTATTGGTCACTTAAGCCAAAAGAGATAAATAGTTCACTGTCGTGCTTAACTTCATCATATTTTAGCACTAAAGGCATAGCTCTATTTTCAGACTACCCTCATAAACACGTTCAAGGCTATTATTCTCACCTACAACATAAACTGGAAGTTCCCATACAAAGAAGATGTTATCACTATCTAAGGCAACTTGGAGAAATCACGCACTTGCAACACGCGGGTCGTATGCAATGTACACTAAGAAGCATTGGTGATTGATATCTAGTGAGGGAGTGGCCTGGAAACCAGTAAGACGATTAAGTGGATCACCATTATGCAGGAAAATATTGATAAAGTATTTTGACTATTTGCACCTTTAATATAAGGTACATGGGTGAACTAGATGACATTCTATGCAAGTATTGTGATGTATTCACCTGGTTTATTGAGGAGATTTTGGAAGTTTTAATCAATGAAGCTTGCCATAGGTTAAAAATTGATTCAATGGCTCGACCTATGAAGTAAGAGATGTAATCAACAACGCTCACAATGTCGGTACCAATTTTTGTAGAAATGTGAAAGTTACATGATGCTAAATACATCATGGAGGTGCAACACATAGACTAAGTAACCAACATGTGATGATTTCAAAGTTGGATGAAAAATACTAAATGTATGCATTTCACTAATCTCATCTCAGCTTGTTAAATGGATAGCTACCCCCATAATGAATCAATGTGCTCATTGTATTAGCCATCGACTACTCCACCATGAGCTTCATAGATGCTTTCTTCAGGTACCACTAAATAAAGATGCATCTAGTTGAACAAATGCAACCTGTCCAATTGATCTAAAATGGCCGATCGGCCCAAGGTGGCCAACCAGTCAGTCCAACTGAACAAATGTGGTTGATCAACCAATCGAGCTGATCAATAGTGGCTGATCGACAAAGATCATGCAAAATTAGTCTTATGCATAGTTTAAATTTTGTAAATGCAACTAAAAAAATGATATACATATGCTCAAAATACTGATGTGAAACAAACTATTCGACAATCAGTAAAACCATACCTAGGCAAAGCTGTTGACTTTCATTTTTGTAAACCATCTTACATTCGACTCAACGTACACCACCCTACCTTTGGACTTGTTTGGTCATGTGTGGTTTAGGCATAGACATGCCCAGTTATTCATGGGTTTGGTCAGGCTTGATTCGAACATAATCAATGGCGTGGTCGCAACCAGTTTGAGTGCAACCACACTTGGATGTTCCCGAGCATAGTCACATTTGGTTTGAGTGTAGCCACACATCGATGTTTCTTGGAATTGGTCACGCCTATTGCTTGTGTGTTCACATCCCATGTTATGCTAGTGATACAAGGCTTTCATCCTTAAATCTAGGGATGAATGGATGTGATGGTTTGTTGGTTACAAATCAATAAGATCTCTAACTGCTAGAATGATCACGACCGTCAATATACCACCCTAATTGATGGTCACTGAGGCCTTTGCCACTCCTATGGAGCATATAAATAAACACATCCTCATTGTCACTTGACAATTTGCACACTTGAACACTATCATCAACACAAAGAAGAACATGCAAGAAGAAGAAGATTTTAAGCTTTCTCCTCCTCCAGCAAACAATCACAACCTAACTCCTCTTTGGTAGGACTTCTTCTCTTCTCTATTTTATTTAAGGTTGCTTATGTTTAATTTAATTTAATTAACCTAAGTTTGAGTCAACACAAATCAATAGCTTTATATTAGGTTTGTGTTAGGGTCCAATCCAGGTCGACCCAAACCGAGCCTAACCCAAACCCAAAACATAATCAAATCCTAACCTTAACCTGAGCCAAACCTAACCCGACTTGACCTAAATCCAACTCAAGTCCAACCAAGTTCAACCTAGGTCCAACCACGAGTCAACCAAGGTCCAAACAAGACCAATTCAGGTCCAACCCAGGTAAACTGTGGTTTAACCTAGGTCCAACACAAACCAACATAAGTCATTAAAAAAATCATTACTTCTATAAAATAAAAGAGTAGCTGTTAGCAAAGCACAAACTTAATATCATATATATATTTTAATAAAATAAAAGAAAACAATAAAATTAAACAAATGGCTAGCTTCTTCTGTAAGAAATGACCAAATGAAAAGCCATTAAGGGCGCTCTTGGTGTAGCTTATTTGGTGTGATGCATTTTAAAAATGCAGGCGGATGCATTTGGTTACAGTGGTGTTGCGAATTATTGTAATAATCCGATAAAAAAATTTATTGAATGCAGTCTTGAATTCACTTTTGCGAGGACACATTCCACCCACCAAGGTATATTTACAAACTAGGGTTAGAACTGGACCTCACTAGTATGGGCTCAAGCCCACCAACCCTTCATTAAGTGGGCTTAGGGTTTTGACCAGGTGACCCAAATTGATAACTGATATACCTAAAATATACATCATTTTTGTACAAATTTTATACCTATTTTTAAGGATATTGCGCTTTAATGGGAGATATTTGTGTGTTTCCCTTTTAAGTATAATTAAATGGATGAAATATGGTGAAAGGAGTAAAAAATGATAAAATTTGGAGCAAAAATGAAGAAGCTGTGAAAATAAAATGTGACGCCTAAATGCTCAGGACTGACACTTAAGTGCTAGGAGATAAAGAAGGTCGTGCCTAAGTGTCGTAGACCTCACGCTTACACACCAGGTAGTTATGATGTAAATTTAAGGAATTTTGGATGAATTTTGAAGGGGTGTTTGAAGCAACACTTGGTAAAAATGTCGATTACAATTAATGGGCATGAAATACATTGAAATGGCTATTGAAAAGAGGCAACTAATGAAAGATTCATTGAATATGGAAATATTTTGAAGAGACGCCAAAACACCTTTTGGAAAGCTATAAAAATGAGGACTTGAATGGAATTGATATATATATATATATATATATATATATATATATATATATATATATATATATATANGTTACAAATCTAAGATGAGGGGCCTTTAACTAAGTTCCCTTAAAGCAAAAAAAAAAAAACTTTAATTTCCTTAGGGAAACCTTGTCAAATTTCTCCTAGAGCTCCTCCAAGCCTCCTTAAGCTCATTACAACCATCTCTTGTCCATGTTTCCCACCACCTGAGCTCAATTTTTTAGCTCAAAATCAAGGATAATTTCAGCCACCCACAAAACTTCCCAAAACCTCAATTTGAACTGCTCTTAAACTTCCCCAAGAGCAAAACTCATGTGATTTAATTGAGTATTGAGCGAGATATTAGGTCTCGAAGCTTAACGAAACATAATCTCTAGCTATCTAGGACGATGACGGAGAGCCGTCTGATCATGCATGTATCGAACGGATGTACGAGATCGAGCCGAACAAAGTCTTCATGCGTGAACAGCGAGACGTGTGGCTGTCAAGTCAGATGATGGTTTCGAACTAGAATGCAACGTGTGGTGCTTCAGAAAGGACGAGGATGACACGATGGATGAGTTGGATAAATAGAAAATTAGGAATTTATTGATTTAAATAATTACTAAAAATTAGAAAAAATCATATCTTTGTGTAGAAAAATCATAAAAAATTAAAATAAAAATACCCTCTTGCTTAGTGAACAGAGGAGAATAATGTAGGATAAAAATAAAAATTATTTTTTAACTCTCTAGTTTTTAATGAATTAAATACTCTTTGGAGTATTTTAATTCATTATAATCAAGCATTGCTCACCATGACTTGAAATTTTTAGGGTTCATTCCTTATTACAGGAGGGATGCCCTCTGATTTTTCCAAGGTCAGAGGACATCTCTGTGTCTCTAACCCTAATTTTCAAGCTAAGATGACTATTTTGGATTATTTTAATTGTATCAATTGGAATATCACTTGGAAAATTATGGGACTAATTTTAGTAGGTTTCTTATGGTCAAAGAAGTTCAGGAAAAATGTCATGATGATTTGAATTATTTTGTACATTTCTATAATTAATTAAATGTATATATCTTGCTTAAATTTATGTATATTAAATAATAATAAAAAATTAACAAAGTTAATTTCATAGTGTGTAAAAAAATCATGTTTACCCACTTTAAAAATTTAAAAATTATTTGACTAAGTTTGAGCACTAAAGTTGATTTTCTTAGAAACCTTATATTTCTGTACAAAAATAATTATATTAAATTAAATAGACTTGAAAAAATTATGAAAAGTGTTTTTCTGAGTTCCTTGTGAGTAGGGGTACCTAGGAAAAATAAAACTTATTTTTGAAAAAAAAATACTTAATTTTTTAGCGTTATTTTGAATTTAAAATTATTAAAAATAATTAAAAATCCTAAAAATACCAAAATATTTTAAAGTGCACCTAATTGTTCTCTGATCACTTAGAACTCATTAGGATATTTTTTCTAGTTTTTCTAAGTTAAAAAAAGAATTTTAAAGCTTAAAAATGAAGTTTCCTTATTTTCCCATTAAAATAATTATAATAAATAAATTAAAAATCATAAAAATACAACATTTGTTTCTCTGAGCTCTCTGAACTTAGAGAGGTTTAATAAAAATATTAAGGTAATTTTGATAATTGAAATATTATTTTACATTTAATTAAATTATTAAAATTGATTCATAATTGAATAATATTGATAGGAATTTAATTAAAAAAAATCATGGAATTTTGTCTAAGTATTTCTCTGACCTAAGGGGTCATCTAATAATTTTCTCATGAATAAAAACTTTATTTTGGACAGTTAAGTAAAATCAACTTTGAAAATGCTACCTTTTAAATTTAAATGATTATTTAAATTAAATTAAATTTTGAAAACCCACATTTTCTTCTCTGATGTCATAGTTGACCCATGGATAGGACACTCTAAATTCTTATAATCATTTGAATTTTGATTAATGAGTTATGAGGTGAAGAGCCCAAAGGCAAAAGGGTAACTTTAGATTTTGGTGCCTTAATAAAAAGACATAGGATTAATAAAGGGAAGATGGATAATTTTGATTATACTGAACATGTTTGGATGATTGAAGTACAATGGGATTAAAAGGTAGGAACTCACTTGCCACCTTTTCTATAATAAGAACAAAATTGTAATTTCCTTAATTATCATGACTTGGAAGTCAATTAAAATTAAACGATTCTCAAATGATGGGTTCGAGTTAGAAAGATAATATTTTATTAATTTTAAGCCCATAATTGATGAAAAAGTGATCTTTTAATAAGAATGCATGTCATTTAAGTCAAAATTTTATTAGTTACCATTTCACCTATTGTGATTGTTCAGTGCTTGGTAGTGACCTAGGCTTGACATTTAAACTCATTTGATTGGATTTAGAAATAACATGATTAATGATTAACACCTTTTTACACTACAAGCTTTATTTTAACTATGGAAATCAAAACCTTTACATACTTAAATTTTCCTTAGGGGCACCCACCCATGTAACTCTTAAATGAAATATCAATTAATCAATTGAATGTACTAACATTGGGATAAATAAAACATCAATTTTCCTTGAGCAATGGGATAACCTTAGCTTAACTTTGGATGATTAAATAAATGATATGATAACTTCAAAATGAACTTAAATTATTTTAAGAAATCTACAAAGTGGTTTAGAGTCATGCTACGAGAACTTTGAAATTCCTTGAATGTTTTGAAGGGAAAATTGAACTTGTTATATTTTTTTCTAAAATCATCCACTAAGATATTCTGAGAAAGTCATAACCTGGAGTTTGGTAGCTATACCATCATCTACTCCTGCAATCTGAATTCCTTGCAAAATTATATACATATTGCCAAATATAACCTTTCAGGTTAAGGAGCGAGAAGAATCGACAGGTATGCTTTTAAGTTATTGCATTTACTTTTTCGTGCCTCCTGTTTCTTTCTTGTATGCTTAAAGTCACCCAGCATGTGAAAACCAAAACTAAAAATTAAATAAGATAAAGTTCACTGTCATAACTGTCAAAATATATGACAACTCAAAATTTAATCACAAATAAAACAAAACAAAAATTGCAACTAAATTAAAACTTCTCTATCGGATAATCGGGAATCCCTCAGAGGAGGTAACCTATAGTTTCTAACAAGATTTCCCACGATTTGAATGGAAAGTATGAAACTCATTGAGTTGAGTTTAGTAAATTCATTTGGACTAAATGAATTAAAAAGAAAATAGTGGTGTCGGAACGAGGGGACCATACGATCATATCTGGTGTTGCTCTAATCAACTTTAATATTTCCCATAATATTTAAATAAACATGAACTTAGGAAACATTTGATTTGACATCAGAACTTGACACATTAGAAAACTTAAACTCGCCACGATGAGGAGCTTGGAGCTAGCATTATGGGTAGCACGACCATCTTCAACAGCAAAACATGTCTATACTAGCTAAACCGTTCTTTAGAATTAAATAACAACCCATAGGATTTTGAGGTTTTCTGTTCAGTGCGACATAAATCCTCAACTTATCTTTAGGCCGTTGTATAGCCTTGTTATACAGTATAAGCCCTAACTCAATTTAAGATTTTGATGTTGTATTTCTTTATGACTTAAACCCTCATATCTTCCAGGCTATTTGTGTGATCGTTTCACAGGAATGTAAACCCTAATTAATCAAACTGGCAGGATGAAACCTTTAAATATTTCTCCTCTAAATTGAAGCCAAACCATATGATAGCTTGGGAAGTTCTCCAAGTTTCTCCTTAAGATCTGTGACATCCCTTAGTCTCCCTTTTTTTGGATTCCATAAAATGTTCCAAATTTGAGTCATTCTCCTTTCACATATCTTTGTCCGATCTCATTTTAAAGTGTCATTCTTTTCACCTCTTTGAAGACAATATCTCCTGATTTTTATTAAGAGTTTTCTTAGGTGACTTCGGTTATCTAAGATGAATTAACTATAAGAGCTTGCCTTTATAGAATCCACTCTCTCCACCTGGGGGCTAACATCTTGTATCAAGACCTAAAATAATAAACCAAATTGGGGGCTTTAGCCTGCCACTCTAAAGTGTTCAAACTCTACGCCCTTAAAATTTAATTTCCCTATTTATTTTCACTCAATCGTAAAAATTACATTCTCATACATACAATCTCATGTGATTTTTACCATTATTTGACTGAAACAATACCATCTTGGATCTTACATGTTCTAACAACATATATTAACATCTTAATTGACCATACTAAGAAGTAAATGAAGTATAAGATTTAAAATCATCACAAATTATTTCAACATTAAATATTAATACTTTCCACAACTTCTATCCAACACTTAATTACTTATCATTTTAAGAAAAAGATAATGAAAACTACTCAAAACTCATGGAGGAAACACAGTCACACTTAAGTTTAAAAGTAGAAATCATGTAAACACCCAAGAAGTCTAAATTAAAATCAAATCTAGTCACAAAGATAAAAACTTATCTAAAATTCCTCTCCACTAAACTCTTGAAGTTCCTTTGAATCTTATTTCTTCCTTTCTTTTACAATACTCTCTACTAACACACTACAACTCATCCCTTTCTTCTCTCTAAAAGTATCCTAATTAACCTATGAGATAGAGGCATCAATGACTAATTGTGACTCTCCTTCTCATTTAATTCAAGTCTTATTTTATAATTTTCCAAAAAATGCTTTGGTGACTCTTCAAAATGATTCCACATTCAATGAATCTTCGAAGAGTTTCATTCTTTTAATAGCCATTTAAATGTATTTTTGTGTCTATTAACCATAAACCATGTTTTCAACAAGAGTTGCTTCAAACGCCCCTTAAAAAATTTGCCCAAATTCATTGAATCACCAAATAACTACCTATGGTGCTTAAGTGCGAGGTATTTGTACAATCTCTATTATCCTAGTGCATAAGCGACAGTTCTGAGCACCTAGGCGCCACAGTTCTTTCGTACACTTTCTTCATTTTGCTCCAAATTTGATCCTTTTTCACTCCTTTCAACATTTTCATCTATTTGACTTTACCTGAAATAAAAATATACAAATTCCTTCCTTTAAAGCATAATATCCTAAAAAATAGGTATACAAATGTGTACATAAATGCTATATAATTTAAGTGTATCAAAATCCCCCAAACTTTAAATGTTACTTGTATTCAAGTGACACTCCAATCTTTCAAAACCAAAATAAGTAGATTATGTACATGAGTTTCTTTAGGATATTCTAAAATTTTGATCTAGAAATATAGTAGTCCAATTTAGAAAAAAACTTTAGAACATGAGACCAACTTAGAGTTTAGAAATCTTTAATGTAAAGAAGTATGAAAATATGAGTTCCTATCTAGTTCACAAATACTTATAAACTCTCTAAATATAGAATTTAGGGATTCTATCTTCCCCACTTAAATATTTTTATTAAGAAAATTTATACTTACTATATTATATCCTAAAGCCTAAGGGTTTCTCAAGTCTTATACTTTAAAAAGATCAGATGAGGAACCAATTTTTGATTACACACTAATCCTAAAGATTTTCCTCCCTTTTCAACTTTACTTTTCTTTTCTTTCCTTTTTTTATTTTTCTTTTTCTTTTACTTTTTTTGGTGAGGAATACTATATCTGGTCAGGCCTTTAAGGATTTTGAATTCCAGTCCTCCTTTCCCAAAGCAAAGTTTTGATATATATCCTTTACTTAAAAATATAATAATAGTTTTGAAAATTATTTTTAATAAAAGAAATTTAAAAATTAAAAATAAAAGTCAAATTCTTCTACATTTTTCAAAAATACAACTTCTCTTACTAAAGATAGTTACACACTATTTATCATTTCTGCACTAAAAATTTTTAAATTTAAGTTTTTCTTCATTACTATAAGTTTTAACTAAATTTTCTTACTCATTTCTATATTTAAAATTTTAGTTCCCTAACATAGCATCATATACATAATCATTTCTTTCCAATCAAAATTAAATTTATTTGTAGCACATTTGAGAACAAATAAAATTCAAGCTTTGAAAATTATTTTTCATCCCCCCAAACTTAAATTTTTAATAAGATAAAACATTTTTGCATCATATATATAGAGGAAGAAATGAAAACTAAAAATTACATGCTTACAGTAACTTTTACGCCATAAAGATACAAGTACAAAAATTAAAAACAGGTGTAAAATATAATTGATCAAATTTTAACTTATCTTTAACATATATGAGATTCATCAGACATTAATGTTGTGGAGGATAAAATAAAATCAAATAAACACACTAACACAAATTCACAGCTGTAACATAAAGAAAATACATGACATTAAATTGAAGACTTGAACATGAAGTTTTTAAGTGAAAGTTAGTAATGTTCTAAACCTTCCCAATATTTTGGATTAAGTTCTACACAAACTAAGAAAATACACTAAAAAAAATTGTTAACACAATTACTACCATAGAAACAAAACATAGCTACTCACAATAACACAAATGCATCACAAATACAGCAAAACACATACAATAGTAGTAGTCTAAACAAGTACAACACAAAACAAAGTAGTAGTACAATATAACTACACCATATAAAGTTCATAATTTAAAAATTAAAGTACTCAATTCAATCCTCCTCCTCCTTATTATCATCGCTGTCCCAAAAAGTAGTAGGCTCATATGATGGGTATGGTGGATATGAAGGAAAAATTAAACTTTGGTCTCCCCTAACAAGCTTTCGAAAGATGAGTGAAAATTTTCTTCATAGTCACTATATCTCTTCATATAACCATCAATATGATCTATATAGTTCTCCATTTAGTACTTTATTCATAGTATATTTGATATTCTCTAACATCCTTTGCATTAATTGAGCCTGTGAATCAGAGCTAATAGACTGACCTTGCGATGTAGATGCACGTGAAGTAGAAGCACGAGATGTAGAAGCACCTGAACTTATAGAAAATCCTCCTCTCCAGCCAAATATCAAATTTTATGAATAATATTTCAAATTAACATTTGTGATAGGCTTTAGAGGTTGTAGAATCTCTTCCCAACTTTAAAATCTAACACCAGCTTGCTCACATTTTGAAAAGATTAAGGATATGAATCCCAAACCTGCAGTAGTGACAGCTGCAGCAGAACTAATGATCATCTGATAGATCGAGGATCAAATATCAATCATCTTAAGCTACTAAATACAATAGTTCAGAGTAGCTCTATCTCTTGTAAATTCACTTAGATGATTGGTAGGGAGCAATCGAGCTGAAATAAAATAGTGCCACACTTTCGATGTGGTATCAAGTTTTGACGTAGATAAATTTACTCTCTTTTCATTTGTTATTTTCCACAGTCCTTTTTCCATAGTCAATGAAGATATTATCTCATCTAACTCCTCCTCAGTAAAATTGTAATTTGAATAAAAGCAAAATACATTAGTGGGTAGCTGACAAAACAAATTTATTACCTCAGAGGAAAAAACTACTGATTTTTCCCTAACCATAATTTGATCTTCCTCATCTTCAAGGATATTAGCATAGAACTCCCGAACCATAGAAATTACCGCTATAGCAGAACAACAACAAGATCATTCCCACTATCGGTGAACTATTAAATTTTCACTGCTCCACCTAGATTTTTGAAACTTTGCTTAGAAACCAGTTTTCTTGATTACATCACTTCAGTATATCTATCCTGGACTTTCGAACTAGTGAACTTACTGCAATCAAAATTTGACTTCCCTTTGCTCCTCTTCATTATTGGTGCCATTTCTAAAAATCATATAAAATTCACAATAAATCATAATCTCAAGTTTAAATCACTAAACTTAACTTCTAAAAGCTTAAATTATCATTTGTATGTATTTTCCAAATAATTTTCTCAAATTTTCACCATCAATAGTGATTTTCGGTGAAATCCCCCAATGTACTCAAAATGCATGGTAAAAAAAAATTTACATAAAAGTGAAGCTCTTATCTTAAGAAGATGAAATATAGCAAATTTTGCTTAATTACACCAAGAAATCTTCATTTTAGAAGGAGCCCTAGGTCCCAAAATTATGAAATCTCGAGGAAGAAGATGACGGCCGGGGAAAAAATGGCATTTTTTTGCTAAAATTTTCACTTTTAACCGTTGGTGAACTAGTGTAAGTGAACCCACACTTAAGAGCGACTAGTTCAGTGCTTAGGTACCTACCTCTCAGGTAGTCCCTATCATAAGAAAAGGGTCTTGGCGCTTAGAGGCTAGCGCACAATTTTTGATATTTTTGATTTTAAGTGAAATGCACATCTATCCTATCTCAACCACCCCTAAAAAGTCTTATAATTTTATGACATTGTTGACACTATTTTTAGGTTGAGGAGTTTCCTGTAAGAAGCTGTCGTTCATCAGAATTGAAATCCCGTCGTCCGCTTCGGAAGGATGTTTTAATATATATATATATATATATATATATATATATATATATATATATATATATNNNCCCTGCCACTAGTAGTCCTAGCCCTCTCCTTCGCCAACGTTGTTGTTTCAGGCCCTCCACTTCACCGCCAAGAATTCCAACCCCTCCTTTTGTTGTCCAGCAACCCACTGCCCACTTAAGCCTCCTACCACCACCCACCGACGACCTGACTGACCTTCACCACCCTCGGGTCAAGCCCAAGTGTGAATTTGTGTTTTGTTTCGTTTTAATTTCCCTTCCAAGTGTGTTTGGTAGTAACCATCTATTTGTTCTAAGTAAAAACAATTGTTTTTTCTATTGTGGTTTGGGTTAACTCCGGTATCAATAATTATCAAATAAATTCTAACAATTGTCCTATCCTAGGATTTCTAGCATCACCTCCTCATATCATCCCCCCCAAATTTTTCTTCACTGCCCTACACACCTCCTTCCACCTACCAATATCCCAAAACCCCAACCACGTCATCGTTGAAACAATTGTCGGAATCTGATCAGGAACCTACCATGGATGACATACAACAGTTACTCCACCAAGTGTTGCATCGGTTGACATTGAGGAAAGAACCCAAGGCAGAATCACTGTCATATGTAATAGTGAAAACTGTGAAGGAGATCAAGTACAATACCTGAATCCCTTCCGTAGGGATGATTCTAATGGAGAATAAGGCAGGCATGCCACAGTAATTTGGGGCACACTATCAGAGGAGATCTAAAGCTGAAGCCCCTATTGAAAAATACATAGATGAGGCGTTGTTGGAGGATACAAAAACAAGATTTTTGTTAGATGATACAGAGATGGATTGCCCGTTGCAAGATACGGATATGGTGTGCCTATTAGAAGATACAAAGATTCGATAATTAAAGTGGGCATACCTGACTTGGAGAGGAAAATGAATCCAGACGACTTGCTCAATTGGATGTAAATTGTTGAGTGTATATTTGAATACAAGGAGGTGCCTGATGACAAGAGTGAAGTTAGCCATCATCAAACTGAAGAATAATGCTTTGTTATGGTGGTAGAATCGAAAGAGGGAGAGACAGAGAATAATGGGACAGAATTAATTCTTGAGAGAAGAGGAAACGGGAGATACAGTGACAATGTCTACTCCCAAACTACCACCAAGACAACTCCTTGAAGCTCCATTACCTGCAGCAGAAGCTATCAATGGATCTCACAACAAAATTTAAGCAACTTAAGTTGAAGTGTCAGCCAAAAGATATAAAGGAGCACACCTTAGGCAAGTGTTTGGGATGACCGAAGCTTGTTATCAGTGATGTGACCCGGATGCAACCCTATAGGATATTGAGGGACGTGCAAAGTTTAGCACTGAAAGTGAAAAGACAAGAGAAGAAAAACCCGAAACCATAACTAGTCAAACAACCACCCACAGTTGGAGACCTTGGGAGGACCACGCCTTAGGAAGTGAAGTAGACTGGTTNTAAAATGCAACACAACACTCGGAAATTGTATAAATAAAAATTATGAACAAGCTTGAAAAATCACTAAATAACCATATTATACTTTGAATCTTTGCTCCTGTACAATTTCAAAACCGCAGATGTAACAAAGGGTGCATTTGGGGGAGCTTATTCACAAAACGCCACCAGCTGTTTGGATAATGCGTTTTGGAGGCGTTCTTAAAAACTCCGTTGGCAGGTTTTTATTAAACGCGGATCACGGGTAAGACCCCGCGATCCGCGTTTCATTCGAGCGAAATAAGTATGTGGACCTCGCTCTCTCTGCCCTAAGCAAATCACTCGACCTTCTCGTTCGCCTTCTCCTCCTCACGGACGGAGCTATCGACCCCCTCACCATCTCCTCTTNAAAAATGCAACACAACACTGGGAACTTGTATAAATGAAAATTATGAACGTGCTTGAAAAATCACTAAATAACCATATTATACTTTGAATCTTTGCTCCTGTACAGTTTCGAAACCGCAGATGTAACAAAGGGTGCGTTTGGGGGAGCTTATTCACAGTGGTGGCGTTTTGAAAACGCCACCAGCTGTTTAGATAATGCGTTTTGGAGGCGTTCTTAAAAACTTCGTTGGCAGGTTTTTATTAAACGCGGATCACGGGTAAGACCCCGCGATCCGCGTTTCGTTCGAGCGAAATAAGTATGTGGCCCTCGCTCTCTCTGCTCTAAGCGAATCACTCGACCTTCTCGTTCGCCTTCTCCTCCTCACGGACGGAGCTATCGACCCCCTCACCATCTCCTCTTCTAGATCGAACCTTATGCCCTCTTTCGATATGTTTGACGACGACGAGCTCCTTTGTCTCCTTGTTTCACATAAACTTCGCGACCCCAAAGTTCCTGGATCCGATATCGCGCACCATCTCGTACTTCTCTATCTCATTCAATCCCCAGTTTCGCTTCTCTTTTGATGGGTTCTTCCAAAACAACAAGGATTTTGGGATTCCTAACTGCTTTCAACTCAAATTTCTGTTCGCTAGTATAATGGAAAGAGAGTGGGGATGGTGAAGTTCATCGAAATTCATGTCTACAGAGGCCGCCGACGTTGCCGTAAGATGGGTTTTCCTCTCTAAGTGTTCTCTGTTGGATGTCTTTCGCCCCAACTGAGCGTTTCAATCCTCCGATTCCGACGTGGCAGACTACAACTTCTTTCGACTGACAACACTCATTTGTAGCATCAAGAAGCATTCATTTGTTGTTCATATGCTCCCCACGCTTTAGGATGAAATTCTTTTGTCATGTAATTGATATATGAGGGTTGCCCTTTTGAAGTTGATCTCATTTCATATCAGCTAGCATTAGCTTGTCTGTTTCGCATTATGAGAACTCAATTTTAATAAGTTTTTGGTTGTCTCCTGCTGCTATCAACCCTGTTAATATGAACGGTGGTTTCATTCTCTCTATAAGTTTGGTGGCTTATAGAGANCCTTCCAAAACAACAAGGATTTTGGGATTCCTAACTGCTTTCAACTCAAAGTTCTGTTCGCTAGTATAATGGAAAGAGAGTGGGGATGGTGAAGTTCGTCGAAATTCATGTCTGCAGAGGCCGTCGACGTTGCCGTAAGATGGGTTTTCCTCTCTAAGTGTTCTCTGTTGGATGTCTTTCGCCCCAACTGAGCGTTTTGATCCTCCAATTCCGACGTAGCAGACTATAACTTCCTTCGACTGACAACACTCATTTGTTGTTCATATGCTCCCCACGCTCTAGGATGAAATTCTTTTGTCATGTAATTGATATATGAGGGTTGCCCTTTTGAAGTTGATCTCATTTCATATCGGCTAGCATTAGCTTGGCTGTTTCGCATTATGAGAACTCAATTTTAATAAGTTTTTGGTTGTTTCCTGCTGCTATCAACCCTGTTAATATGAACGGTGGTTTCATTCTCTCTATAAGTTTGGTGGCTTATAGAGAGATGGAAATGAGAATAGATTTACAAAAGTTATGCTTTCCTTGAACATAAAGGGTGTTCCGAAAAAATTAATGTTATGAAGGGGTTTTATTAGTTATTAAATATGAAATGTGTAGACGTTGCAGTTTTATTGAAAATATTNCGTTCCGTAAAAACTAATGTTATGAAGGGGTTTTATTAGTTATTAAATATGAAATGTGTAGACGTTGCAGTTTTATTGAAAATATTACAGCTTCTTCGTGCCAAATTGTTCATTAACATAAAAAATTTGCAAATCAGCTGTTTTCGAAACTCACAAATCAAACAGCTAAACAACTTATCCAAAATAAGGGCAGAATGGTCATTTATCCAAAATTAGTTGTTTCTCAAACACACAAACCAAACAGTCAAACTGCTTACTCGAATAAGTTGCTGACCAGCAACTTATCAGGATAAATTGTTTATCTAGATAAGTTAAATAAGTTGCAGCTGCCCCAAAAAAACCCTAAATTTTTGTTCCTATACAGTTTCAAAGGAGATGCAATCAACGGCCTTGATGTTAATATTATGAGATCAAAGAAAAAAATATTTTAAAGAAGGGGAAAATATCAAGATGGTCCGCTGACTCTTTGCATGGGGTCATTTTAGGTTCAATGTCTACAAAAGTGTCCTGGACTCTTTTAATAAGAGCTAAAATAGTCTCCAAGTGGATTAAGAGATAAAATAAACCATGGAGCTATTTTAGCTCAAATTAAAAAAGTGTGAGGACTAATTTGCCACTTTTATAGACANGATAAGTTGCTGACCAGCAACTTATCAGGATAAGTTGTTTATCTGGATAAGTTAAATAAGTTGCAGCTGCCCCAAAAAAACCCTAAATTTTTGTTCCTATAGAATTTCAAAGGAGATGCAATCAACAGCCTTGATGCTAATATTATGAGATCAAAGAAAAAAATATTTTAAAGAAGAGGAAAATATCAAGATGGTCCGCTGACTCTTTGCATGGGGTCATTTTAGGTCCAATGTCTACAAAAGTGTCCTGGACTCTTTTAATAAGAGCTAAAATAGTCTCCAAGTGGGTTAAGAGATAGAATAAACCATGGAGCTATTTTAGCTCAAATTAAAAAAGTGTGAGGACTAATTTGCCACTTTTATAGACACTGGGTCCCAAAATGACCTGGAGCAAATAGCGAGGGGACTACTTTGGCACTTTAGTCTTTTAAAGTAAGAATCAAATAAGAAAATCCGATGAAGTCGTATTATGAAACTAGCTAGCACTTTACTCTTTAAAGAACAAATCCAACAAGAAAGTGCAGTAAAGAAATATGAAACTAGTTAGAAACAAATATGTTGATAACCCAATGCAACATAATAGAACAAAACATATAGAAATTAACAGAAACTACATCAAAGGAATTCAACTAGCATATATTTTCATTAACGAAATTGGTTGACAATTTTTTTCATAAGATCTCCAAGTTAATAATTGAAGACATTAATTCCCTAATATGAGATAGAATATTGGAATGAAAAAAAAAATTCAGAACCAACAACAATAGAAGGGAATAGACCAAATGTAGAAGAAAATTCATATTGTTTTTGTGTGGACAGCATTCTAAGCAACTATGAGGTTAACTTTGATTCTACAATTATTAAACATTTTTCTTATTTTAATAAGAATAATTAACGTTGGAGCTTTCAAACACAATTTTCACATTACTGGGCTGCTTTAGTGCCACATGATACAATATTGCGAGAGACGGGTGGTCGAAACAATCTCGTTTTTCTTTCTTATGCTTTCTTTCTAATAATCTTTCATTCTTTTTTAGTCATTTCCTATATATGTATTGTATTGGGGTTTGAAATGCAATTTTTATGGTGTTTTATGTCAAAACAACCGCAGACAATAAGAAATTCCCCCGTATCCAAATGCAAGAAGGTGCTCCGGCTGTAACTCATCCAAGGTGATCATCTCCTTCTAAGGGATCAAGTGGTGCTTTGTCTATAGCTCCTTCCTAAGAAAATATTTATCCTTACCCAACTCCTCCACAACCTTTACAACCACTGTCATTGCCTTCCCCTCCTTCCTCTTTGTTGTTCTCGTAGTCCAAGCCCTTTTACCTTCATCCCCGCCCCAGTTCCCTCCCTCACCTCGTTGCTTCGACTGTTGTCCAGCC
>JXCR01135008.1:43368-65547 GCA_002079205.1 Phalaenopsis hybrid cultivar
GAGGTGTCGATGGAGCAACAATCGCTTCGCCGCAATATACTCGTTGCACCGTGAAGGGAAAGGAATGCACAATTATCATCGATGGAGGGAGGAGCAAAAAATGTGGTGTCAACACTGATGGCGGACAATTTGAGCATCATCACTCAAAAACATCCTTAGCAATATTCTCTGCCATGGTTGAAGGAAAACATGATCAGCATTGGCATTTAATTGGGAGTCAGCTGCAGGATCATGTTTGGTGCAATGTGGTGCCCATGGACGTCTGTAACATTTTGTTGGGGAGACTGTGGCAATATGATCACAAGAGTCAATATAATGGTGCAGGAATACATACGCATTCATCAAAAATGGAAAGCACAGAGTCATCCTCTGTGGAGTCCAATATTACAAGTGTCATTGCAAGCAGAGAGGCATCTGGAGTATCATTCCTAGTGGTGACAAAGGACCGTGAGAGAGGAGCCGGTAGCAGACACAAGACAACCAGAACAAAGAGTTTCAAGACATCCTTTTTACAAGCTTTCCGGCCTAGCCACTACCCTTCAAGGAGATTCAAATTGTCCTAAACTCAAATCACGTTGAACCAACCTTGGGCTGCTTTTAGAGAATTCAACATAATACACTTGGCACGAAATTCTTGTTCAGCTAAGCAGAGTACCTCGAGATAGTTGGATTGATATGGATGGTTGCTCGTAAATGGAGAAAACTACTCAGGTGTTTTGGGAGGCAGTGCAGTCGTTGCTAAGATCTACGTGCTTCTCAAACCACATTAAGAGACCCCTCTATCCCAAAAAATTACAACAACTTCGTTACTTTTAGCATGCAAACAAAAGCTTCGACAAATGAGGTTAAAGCTCCCCAACCTCGGGAGATTGACAAGGGAGCTTACCCGCAATAAATTTTTGTGATATTGTAGTTGCTACCTCGGGATTCAATATAGCGGGTGCAGCCGAAACGGTCCCATTTTCCTTATGATTTTGTTCCTTTTATCTTCCATTCATTTTAGTCATTTCCTATGGATGTGTTGCATTAGGGTTTGGAAGGCAATTTGATGATGTTGTCTGTCAGGACAGTCGTAGATGTCCAGGGTTTCCCCTTTTATAGTTGTATCCAAAGAAAATGTGTTCTGGCTATAACTCATTTGAGATGGTGATCTCCTTCGAAGGGATCAAGTGGTGCATTAGTTGTAGTCATTCCCAAGGAGACCTGCAACCTCCGCAGCCGCCACCATTGCATTCTTGTCCCTCCTCTTCGTTACCATCGCAATCCTAGCCCTCCGACTTAGTCCTCATTCTTCTTCCCACGCTGTCATTATTTCGACCTCTAACCAACCCTTTATACTTGCAACAGCTGCCTAGGATAGCAACCTTGCTGTCTTTTTCCTATAGTGCCACCACCCAGGCACTTATTTCATTTATTCCAGCCATCCCCTTCGCTGTCGCAGCCCTCCAGAACTGAAACTTCTTATTTTCCTGCAATTCACAGCCCTTCACCTACACTGCGCCTCATTGTCCCACAGCCCTCCCCTTGGTTGTTGCTCCCATTCCAAGCCCTCCGCCTCTCCGCATCACTCACAACGTAATTTCAGCCTCTCCTTTTGTTGTCCAGGGACCCACAACCCATTTCAACCTCCTACCACCTCTCTGACCTCTAACACCTCTGGATCGAGTCCTAGAGTGAGTTTGTGTTTTATTTTGTTACAATTCCTTTTCCAAGTGCATTTATTTGTAACCATCTATTTGTTTGTAGTAATACCATTTGTTTTTCCTATTAAAGTTTGGGTTAACCCTAGTATCACTAATTTCATTACTTTCTTCCTAGAATAGCCCAAATATTTCCTCATACCAAATGCTTAGAAAGAATTCCTTCCACCTTTTCCATTCCCCACAAGAACATCTAACAGCTGAGATTCTATAATGCATTGATCTCGTGCTATGAATGCTACTTTAGTTATTTAAGACTATTTCATCGCAAAAGGCAACTCCATTTCACCACTGAATTATAAGACATGAAAGTTTTTAAGTAGTGTATCCATGTCAACCCCAACACAAGCCCAAAAAAAGCCAATGATAAAACTCAAGATGTTCGCCATGACAAAGAAAGATATTACAACAGAATAAACAAGGCAGGAACCACAACATGGTAGTGACTTCGGTGACTTTATTACTAAGAAAGTGCTCTGTTTCTCAGGACACTGCCACATAGCCTACAAACAACAGCCATGAAATGCACACAACCTCTATTTCATGTTATACTAAACTAAGATTTAAGCACAAAAAAATTAGAAAAAAAAAATAGATTGCTCCCAGATTACATAAATTGGCAGAGAACATGATAAAAGAAACGAGCATTTACAAACATACTACCCAATTCCTATTTATTTACACATCTAACACCTATACTTTAATTTTTTCATTTATACCACCCAAGTCTTTCATATCATATCGAAAGTCCCACCATTTTAACTTTTAAAATGTGAACATCCTTGTCATGCATAGGTAAGGCAACACGTACTTAAAAATTGAAGTTTAGTTGTTAGATATGTAAACAAAAATACTTATGTAAACCTCCTAAAAGAAAATACTAAATCATTAAAAAAAAAATCAGAGTCCATTTTTTTATATATATGGAGCTGAGAACCTCATAGAATTTACCTGATTGAAAAACGAGAAGCTTCCCCCCTGTTGGCTTCAGAGCCAGAAAAGCAGCCTAAAAGAGGTATGAACCAAAGGCAATAATTAGGATGAAAGAAAAAAAAAATCAAAGAAAATATGAACAAAAATATAATGTTAACAAGCACAAATCTAATTTCAAATTGCTGAATCGATCCTCCACAACATCTAGCAAAAATTAACCTCACATGCAAAATCTGACATTCAAAGGAATGTGCTCCATCCTTTCAACATGTTATACACCAAATTAAGGTTTGGCAAACGCTGGAGTTTCTTGAACCACAAATAATACTGAAAATCGAAAGAATTCAACCTTCAAAATAAATTAAACCTTTATTGCAGCACCAAAAGCTGAATCAGCAACTCTGTTGTTTTCAAACATCGATGGAATACTTTCAAGCAATTGTTCAAGGTGTTGCCGGCACTGAACCCTCAAAAAGACAAGAATAGCTAAGAAAGTCTTTAAAATTATTGTACGCCACAAAGTATGTAAATAATATGCATATCTAGCAGAAAATTAATCTTTTAAATATACTAACCTCACCAACTGGAACAATTAGATCAGTATGCAATGGAGTATAAACATCTTGTATGTCTGGAACAACAAGCATCAAAGGCTGCCAAATGATTGCAGTTGAAGCAGGGTTAAAGGGTGAAAAAAATATGTGCTACGCCAGGATTAAAAAATAAGCTAAATACAGCATAAAACAAGATAACTTTAAAGGCTTCCAAGCTAATCCATAGCATTTTCTTGCGGATACATGTTATCCAAAAGTGGCATCATTTAATGACTTGTTCTAATTCACTAATCGCTTCAAACAACAGGTACAGGAATATCACTGTCTCACAGTCAATTAGCACTTGGTCAAGCCTTTCGCTGTCATAAAAATTTATTAGTTCAAGTTCAAATTTCAAGAATCAATCGCCTCATATGTGATGGATAAATTGCCGGGTCCAAAATGGTAACAAGTTCATATTATACAGGCATGCAAAAAAGTCTACTTAAGCACTACATTTAGTATACAATTAAAGATGGAAATCTTCACATTTATTCATATGGTAAGCATTACAGCAAGCATTAGTTTTGTGATTTTTTTTTTTTTCAATGGTTGGTTAATTTTCTTTGTTATTTCAATATTTGAGTGCAAGCCAACGATGATCTCCACAAAGGGTAACATTGGCCGTTGACATGATTTCCTAATTTTGGGTTAATTTATTTGATTAGCATGAATTCAATTTTGATTGAGTTTAGGTTAACATCCACAAAAGATTGAGAAGGCTCAACTGGACAACATAATATTTTTTATGTTGCACTGGGAAATTAGTCGGACCTTAGATGATTCAAAATATTAAAAAGAAATAGCAAAAGTGGAATACATAAAAGTTGAGATCTATTGAGAATTGTGGTTTATGAACCAACAAGCAGATGCAGTCGTAGCCATGGCCCTTCCTAAGCATGAAAGAGATATACTTGGGGATTATCCTGATACCTGTCCCTTGTAAATTGAGAGTTATGTGTGGCAGCCTTGTGGTCGTTGATGGGATTAGCTTGTGGCTCTACTACATGAGTTTGTGTATGTAACTGGGTTAGCTACTATTCCGTTGATTTGGAAATTTTACATTTGAAGAAGGTTGGTTTGATAGATTATAGAAATTAGCTACAAATTCTTGCTTGAACTATTTAACTTAAAATAAAATTGATCTTGTGCTAACCTTATCTACAAGCGCAGGTCATCAGTTTTTAAACAATTATCTAATATATGTTATTTAAAACTATTTCTTGAATAAAATTACTTGCTAATTTTAATCTTAAGAGTAAATAAGATGTGTAATTTCTTTAAGCGTGATGTAAGTACAACTAATTTAGTAAGGGGGAATATTTTATATCATATATATAATTTATCATATCCTTATTTGGACCTCTTGAATTTGATCAAAAAGCGGTGTTAGAAATCTTATTTGCAAAAATTCACAATATTGGCTCATCAATTTTATTTTTTCACAATTTATTGCTGAAATTTTTATAAACATTATCAATTGATTTTAAAATCTACTTTATTTGTTTTAAGTTAAGGAAAATGAATTGTTGAATTGATTGGTAAATGTGACTGGAGAAGTCATCTCCATGATCTGAGGGCAACAAGATTTTTCCAAGAAAATGTTTAAATTACAACTACATATATATTTTATTACCATGTTTGATGCTATTGAATTTGATCAAAAGAAAGTCTGTCAAAAATCAAATTTGTAGAAATTGATAAATTACCTCGTTAATTTTATTTGTTTCTAGTTTCTTGCTCAAATTCTCAAATGTTTTCAATCATTTCATTAATAAACAATTTTAAACTCCGGTGTTGTCAGTTTTTCAGTTAAGGAAAACGAGTTATTAAATTATTTGGTTACCTGTAATATGTGGATCACCTATTTTCTTTTGCATGCGAGCATAAAATGCAATACGCATCAAATAGTTACATTTGAAAACTACCTTGAGTCGTCCTGCATTACTATTGTTGATGAAATTCGATTAAACTTCAGAACAAGCGCTAGGTTGAAATCCTCTAGTCCCGGTTAATTCACATTATACAAATGTTTGCTTACGTTTTAGATAGGAAAAAAACAACTCAAATCACAGAACCTTCTTCATGTCGCTAAATTACAAAAAATATGAGTGCTTACCTGCTGTAAAGCTCGCTTGAGATTGTAGAAATGAATAGCAGAATCAAATGTTGCAATCCCCACCATTGTTCGAGGACCTTCCTGCCAAAAAATAAAAAATAAAAAATATCTATTATTCTGATAGTAAATAAGTGAAATGAAAACGAACATAAAGTAATGAGTTCTAATCTCCTACGGAGCAATAAAATTATATCTACATATGTGCACTAGGTAGCCAGAATTCTTCAACCAAAAAAAAAAGACAGTTCATAAAGTTCCCAAACAACATTACACTGCAATATAAATAGCAGTAAATGATCCTGCTTGTGCACTTGAAGATACCATGGTCTAGGTTAACCCGAATAATTTTCGAATCAAGTTCGGGTTAGATATTCTAGTAATTGTTTAGATAAATAATAGCATTTTATTATTTGTTTGTTAGCGATTTTGCAATCTTTTTTTTTCATTTCTTTTTATAAAAATAAGGGCTAAATCATGTAAAGAGTGTAAGAAGGTGCATGTCACAATTAAAATTCTTGAGGTTGAAAAATATGTAAAATATTTTTAGGAAATGAAATCTCCTTGTTTAGGCATTTTATCATTTTTTTCTTAATAATTTGACAACTTTCTTCTTTATTTTCAAAACCATCCTACATCATAGAGTACAACAATAATTCAATGCATGGCAACAAAGCTCCTGATGGTGAATAATATTTCATGCCGGTGGGAGACATAAACTAGACATATGCATAAATAAGGAGAAATTTTCTCTATTTACCGGAAGATCTGCAATAGCCTGGCTGATTGCACTGCAAGCAGCTGCAGTAGCACCAGTTCGTATGGCATTCATTGAGACATCAACAAGGAAGAAGAATACTGCAGGCATTGGATCACGAACCTGTGCACCAGAAAAAAAAAAAACCAGATTACTTAGCTGGAAGGGGGCGTCGACAGCTTTTCAAATTTAAACTCTGAGACCATCAACTAACTGAACAGAGTTATATGAAGCGCATAATAAAATGCATTAGCATCATAAGTACAAGAACACAAGAAAATAAATAAATTAATAATTAAGGGAAAGGTACACCGTTTGAAAGCAAGAATACAAGAAATATGTAATATGCTAGTCATTATAAACTTGTACAAAGGATGTATTAAAAAAGGAAGATTTAAAGACATACCACTCAATTTATATGTATTTACATATCTAACGCCTAAACTTCATTTTTTACATTATGTCACTTTGCCTATGAATGAAAGGGTGAATCTCTCTTTTAAAAGTTAAGGAATTGGCATTTTTTATGTGATATGAAAAATTTAGGTGATATAAATGTAGAAAGTAAAGTTTAAGAGTTAGGTCATAAGAATTAGGCGGTATGTATTTAAATACCCCATTAAAATTTGAGTCAATAATATAAAAATGTCTTTGATTACATGGTAAGTGCGGCTAGCAAAATTTAGGAGTTAAACTGTGGACTGGTTTAGGTGCGTCAAAGCCTGCAGTTTCTGTCCTTTCACATTTGAAAAACATGCATACGATTACAATCCGGACAGGTGCTTCTAAGACGAGTCATTATCATTTCTATATGTCAATGAGCTAGTAAGAGTATCCAAAAGGCANCACGAACATAAAGTAATGAGCTCTAATCTCCTACGGAGCAATAAAATTATATCTACATATGTGAACTAGGTAGCCAGAATTCTTCAACAAAAAAAAAAAAAGACAGTTCATAAAGTTCCCAAACAACATTACACTGCAATATAAATAGCAGTAAATGATCCTGCTTGTGCACTTGAAGATACCATGGTCTAGGTTAACCCGAATAATTTTCGAATCAAGTTCGGGTTAGATATTCTAGTAATTGTTTAGATAAATAATAGCATTTTATTATTTGTTTGTTAGCGATTTTGCAATCTTTTTTTTTCATTTCTTTTTATAAAAATAAGGGCTAAATCATGTAAAGAGTGTAAGAAGGTGCATGTCACAATTAAAATTCTTGAGGTTGAAAAATATGTAAAATATTTTTAGGAAATGAAATCTCCTTGTTTAGGCATTTTATCATTTTTTTCTTAATAATTTGACAACTTTCTTCTTTATTTTCAAAACCATCCTACATCATAGAGTACAACAATAATTCAATGCATGGCAACAAAGTTCCTGATGGCGAATAATATTTCATGCCGGTGGGAGACATAAACTAGACATATGCATAAATAAGGAGAAATTTTCTCTATTTACCGGAAGATCTGCAATAGCCTGGCTGATTGCACTGCAAGCAGCTGCAGTAGCACCAGTTCGTATGGCATTCATTGAGACATCAACAAGGAAGAAGAATACTGCAGGCATTGGATCACGAACCTGTGCACCAGAAAAAAAAAAAACCAGATTACTTAGCTGGAAGGGGGCGTCGACAGCTTTTCAAATTTAAACTCCGAGACCATCANAAAGAACACTATACCTCAAACCCTGTATCTATCCCGAAGGATAAACAAAAGACTTGAGGAAGAAGCTCGATCAAATAAACTAAGAAATATATGACATCCATTTGGTCTGCGAAACCATTTTATTTGCCAATAATTTCCTCTATTTAATATGAAGAATAAACTAGTGTTTAAATTAAGTAGGGTTCGGACAAGCTTCCTATAAGAGCAAGCCCCTATAGTTAATTACATCTTAGATAACCAAAGTCACCTAAGAAAACTCTCAATAAAAAAAATCAGGAAATATTATTATCAAGGAGGTCAAAGTATAAGACTTTTCAACGAGATTGGACAGAGAGGTGTGAAAAAGGAATGAACAAACAAATAACCTGGAAGATGTGAGGATTTAGATCGTGAGGAACTATAACCTTGGAATCCTAAGGCGAGTTAGGGCTTATATTGTACAACAGAGCTATATAAAGGCCTAAAGATGAGGAGAGGATTTATGTTGCATAAGCAAACTACCTCGAAGTCCAATGGATTTGTTGTTTATATCTAAGGAAGAAAATAGTTTAGCATGGGAAGACAGGTTTTACTGTTGAGGATGGCTGTGCTGCCCACCATGCTAGCTCCAAGCTCCTTACCGTGACAAATTTAAGTTTTCTAGAGTGTCAAGTTATGATGTCAAATCAGGTGGCCCTATGGTTGTAGTTCCTTAAAAATTTATTGGGGAATGTTAAAGTTGATTAGAGCGACATCCGTTAGGATCCTACAGTTTCCTCATTCTCGTACCACTATTTTCTATTGGATTTACCTACTCTAAATGAATTTACTAAACTTAACTTAATCAGTTCCATACTTTCATTTAGATCATGGGAAGCCTCATTAGCAACCGTAGGTTACCTCCTCCGAGGGATTCCCGATCATCCAAAATAGACATCTTAATTTAGTTGTAGTTTTTGTTTTTATGATATTTGTGATTAAATTTTGATTTATTTTATATTTTGAATGTTGTGGAGGTGATTTTTATCTTGGTTGATTTTGATTTGGTTTGGGTTTTGGTTTGGTGGCTATCCTAATATTTTTGGTTTTCATGCAGGGTGACATTGTTGTTTACCATGCAAGTTTTATAAGCATAAAAAGTACAATATGAAAGTACAAAAAAGACGACACTGTAAACTATAAAAAGCGTACCTGACGAGTCTTCTTGTTCCACCACCTGAAACTGAAAATGCATGTGAGAACACTTTATATAAAGCAGAAAAGTAAGATTTTAGTGATCTACCCAACCGTAGGTCATATCTTGGTGGGTCCCTATTAATTTGATTAAGGATGATTTTTATTAAGGAAAACATATTAAGTTTAGTAGACCTCCAAGGTATCCAACAGATCTGGAGAAAGAAACAGGTCCATGCTTCCCTCTCACTATCTAGTGAAAAGTTTTGAGCTCTTTTTAAAAATATCATGTTGATTAATAACCCATCCTGTAAATACCTCTAATGCTCAATGAACATTGATGTTTCAATTATCCCTAAGAGTAGGGTAATTATCACTTATAATTTAATTTGAGGATTATGTGGGTGAAGACCCTTAAAGGGGCAAGTAAATGTTATCAAGGCACTTTGCCAAATTTTTAATTTGGGCTTTTAGTGTTTTAAAGAAGTTCAATTTTTAATTATGTTCACTTTTCTAATCCTTATTTAACCAAATTTGATTTAGCCTAAATCACTACTAAGCCCTTTAAACATTTGACAAATGTCTTAGTTATATTTTGAAAGAGATTGAATTTCAAGTGATAATGATACACTTTTGAATATCATTTGAACATCAAATAGGGGTGTTAAATTAGTTAGTTATAAACACCCAAAATCGTACCCCTAAGTCTAGGATCATTTAATTGACTAGACATCCAAATTTTAATAATTTAAGGAAATTACAAATTTATCCTCTAATTAATAAAAGTGAGATTGGTTTCTTCCGATTAATCCCCTTATGTTTCAATCATCCAAATATGTTAATTGGGATCAAAGGTTACCTATTTCCCTTTCTTGAATTAAGTCTAAATGTTAATTAAGGCTAAATTTCTAAAATTACACTTTTGCCCCTAAGGCTCTAATACTTCATAGTTCATCAAATTTAATTCAAATGACTTTATAATTTTTATCCCACCTCACTCTGGGTCAATTAAGACATCAGAAGAGAAAATGTCATTTTTCAAATTTTAAATTAATATATATATATATTTATATGCAAGAAATATGATTTTTTAAAGAGAATTCCCTAACTTGACCAAGGTAAAGCCTAATCCCTTGAAATTTTTTTTAAGGTAGACTTAGACTAGGGAATCATTCGAACCAAATTTCATGATTTTTTGAGTTTTATTTTAATTATTAGATTTATTTCAATTTATAGAGTATTTATTAATTATAAAATATTTTAATATGGAAAATTAAGTTTCACATTTTTATTAAATCTCTCTAAGGTAAAGGAACCCAAATAAATAAATTTTACATTTTTCTAATTTTTTTTTGAATTGTTAGAATTATTTTAGTAAAAATCCATTTTAGCTTTTTAAAATTTTTTTATGCTTCAAAATTCAATATCTTCACTTAGAAAATCAGGAAAAATATTCTAATTATTTCTAAGTGCTTATGAAATAATTTAGAACATTTCTATGAATTTTATTATTTTTGTGATTTTTATCATTTTTTAATTATTTAAATATTAAGGAAAGGCTTAAAAAGGGAATTTTAATTTTAATTACAAATTTATTTTTGAAAAATCCTTCTAATCCCAAAAAACTGTCAAAAACCAATTTTTATAATTTTTTAAGTAATATTTTAATTGTTAAAAATTATTTTAGTGTTAAAAATGACATTAAACTTAGAAAATCATTTTGAGTTTTCAAATGAGCTCTAAATATTTTTAAATTTTTATTTGGAGTTCTCTGAAATTTGAATATTAGTGGAGAATAAAAATTAAGTCATTTAGATGTCTGGGTTTCCCAAAATTAATTTTTTTTGTGTTTTAGGGTTTGTGAAAGTTAGGTGCATTCTTAATGACTTAACTCATGAAAGATTTTCCAGAAGGTTTTTTGACCATAATAAACCTTTCAAAATTTTCTTGGAATTTTCTAAGAAAAATGCTAATTATTATGATTAATTTATGCAAATAATAGATATAAACTTGAAAAAATATGGATCTCTCTCTAGAGGTCTCTTATGGCTTCGAAAAAATAAGAGAATGTTCTTTAAGACATAGGCAACAACATGTCAAAATTTCATGGCATGGTAAAATGTCTACTTGCATGAAGAATCAAAAGACTCAAAATAGTGTTTAATTAATTAAAAATAAAATATGCATCACATAAACTTCAAATTATTTTTACATTTTTCTCCTTTGTTCACTAAGCAAAATGATATTTTTATTTTATTTTTGTGATTTTTCTACACCAAGATTTGGGTTTTGAAGTTAGGGATCTTTTTCTGATTTATTTAATTCCATATTTATCTATTTAAATGCGCGGCGCCACCTCATCTTAGGCAGCTCTGAACGACGACGCGGCGCACTCCCATTAATTATGCTTTCCACCTTAGCATGCCACACGGCCTGCGGTTCACGCACCGATAGTTCATCCGTCTATATCTCATCCGCTGATGAGATAAATGTGCGATCGGATGGCTCCCCATCATCGTCTCCAAATAAACTAACTCGTGACCTTTAAAATTAAAACCCTATGATCTCACTCATTTCTCAACCAAATGACCTCAGGTTGATTCTATGGACTTTTCTAAGTGTGACGAACACATCTATACAGTAAACATGCCATTAAACTAACCCCAATCAAATGGAGAATCAAAATAGGCTCAAGAAGATGGGAAGTTCAATACCTTTGCTCTGAGAAGAGAGGCTTCAATCAGAGGTGCTCGACACGTTCATAGAGGTCTAGGGAGGCTAAGGATTGAGCCTCTGGTCAGGGTGAAAGGTCTAGACCTGAATTCAATCAAGGCCAGATTTGGGTGTTGGTATTGAGCTATCTTAGAGGCTCTATATGAAGAGGATTTGATAGAGCTTTGTCTTAGTTAAGTGTGGAAATAGTGTGGGTGAGTTTAATTTAGATTTGTTGCATTGTAGATGTGTGGTGGAGAATGTCCTATCTCTAGCAAGGATTTGCGCTCCTGAATTCCAGTAAGGAGAATTAGGGCAATGGAGTGGTTGTATTGCAATGTGGAGGTCTCAAGGAAGCTCAGGGAGTAATTTCAGAGGCTATCCTTACAAAATTTTTCAGCACACCTTTATGGCAATAGTGGTGGAGCTTTTATAAAAATGGCTTAGGGTGGCTGTATAGGTGCAAATTGTTGTCTATGTGGAGGGCAGAGAGGCTCTAAACTTCAAATAAGATGAGGTGGCCTCTAGGTTTGAATTGGGTTTGGATTTCTTGAGGGGGCTCATTGTTTTGGCTCCTCTGGTGAATACGCCAGATGACAAGGCTGGGGGAGGTGGCCAAGAGGTTAGGTGAGCTAGTAGAATCTGTCAGAACAATTTATTTGGGCAGGTGTTTAGTTTTGGCAAAAATCCCATAAGCTTAAGCAATTTTGGAAATAAATCCCTTGATTTGGGGATCATTTGGTCCATGGCTCATTTGGGTGGTTCCATGGGGTTTAGCCTAGTCAATAAGGTCCAAAATTTGGTTGTGGTGGCTTTGCCTTGACCAATTTGACATGGCTAGGTCAATTTTGGTGTATGGGTCTAATATGGGTCCAAATGACCAAAGCTTGGGTTTCGGTTAGACTAGCCATGAATATAAGCCCAATTGATTGATCAACATTGTGTAGATGCTTTTAATGAAGATTTTTTTGTGAAGGATTGAAGTAATTTTGAGTTCAATTGGAAGCTCAAATTGAATGATTTTGAGATTTTGGTCATTTTGAGCATTTTAGACTAGACTTAGGCTTAGGTTGAGCTAGGTTTAGAATTTGGCTCAATTTAATGGTCCAAATGATCAAGGGAGATATTATGAAGATTTTTCATGAAGGAATGGAGTGTAAATTTTGGGGCTAAGGCAATCAATTTGGTGAAATTTTGAGACATGTCCAATTTAGGGAAAAATTGGGGATTTTTGGATTTGGGGTGAAATTAAATGAAATTGAGGCTTCACCAAGGCCAATTTAAGATCAATTTGGATGTTTAGGATTGTTATGAAGTGTTTAGGATTCAAATTTAGACCAATGGAGTAAGCCATGGGGTTCAATTTGGTGGAACCAAGTCATAGGGCCAAAATTGGGGGTTTGACTAAGATCAAAATTGGGCTCAAAGAATGGGCCAATTGAGCTCGGATTTGATTTATATTGATCATATTAAAGGTGAATTTGAATTTAGGATTGAAATTGGGGGAAATTGGGACCAAATTGATGGACATTTGAGGTAAATTTNGATGTAGGTTGATTTGGATTAATGTGGGTTTTTGTTAGGCTAGCCATGACTTTGACCTCAATTAATTGATCAACATTGTGTAGATGGTTGTAATGAACATTTTTGGTGAAGGATTGAAGTAATTTTGAGTTCAATTGGAAGCTCAATTTAAAGGATTTTGAGATTTTTGTCAATTTTGGCATGTTGGACTAGACTTGGGCTTTGGTTGAGCTAGGCTTGGAGTTTGGCTCAATTGAATGGTCTAAATGATCAAGGGAGATGTTATGAAGGTTTTTCATGAAGGAATGGAGTGGAAATTTTGGGGCTAAGAAAATCAATTTGGTGGAATTTTGAGACATGGCCAATTTAGGGAAAAAATTGGGATGTTTTGGATTTGGGTTAAAATTAAATGAAATTGAGGCCTCACCAAGGCCAATTGATGGTCAAGTTTGATGTGTAAAATGTTATGAAGAGTTTAGGATTCAAATTGTGGCCAATTGAGTAGGCCATGGGGTTCAATTTGGTGGAACCAAGTCATAGGGTCAAAATTAGGGATTTGACTTAGATCAAAATTGGGCTCAAAGCATGAGCCAATTGAGCTTGGATTTAGTTTATATTTGGTCATATGGAAGGTACATTTGAGTTTAGAATTGAAATTGAGGGAAATTGTGACCAAATTGATTGACATTTGAGGTAAATTTGGGGAAATTGGGACTTTAAAGGCAATTTGGGGTTTTGGTCAAAATGGTCAAATTGGTCAAAGTGAGTCATGTGGTAGTTGAGAAAAATGAAATTGAGAATATTTGGAAGGTTTTGAGAATTTTTGAAATTTTAGGTTAACGAGGGGCATTTTGGTAATTTGGCAATTTTTTGGTGATTTTGGGTAATTTGGATGTTTTGAAAAGGTTTGAAATGACTTTTGAACAAACTTAGGAATTTTGGGTAAATTTGGGAATTTTGGACAAATTTAGGGTTTCAAGGGTACTTAGGTAATTTGAGGGAGTTTAGTGGAAAAAGGCAAAGTTGAATATTTTTGGTAGAATTAGGGAGCTTACCATCATAAATGAGCTATGGACCAATGGAAACCCCATTTGGGTCCTCTATGTACTGGTTTTAGTTAAACCCTAGCTTAGGGCCAGTGAGTTTAGTGAACCAGCTACATGAGTCTCCCAAAGGATTAAGGGATCAAACTCAAGAAATTTTGGGTTTGTATTTGTGAGTGATTGTGAGTGAGGTGAGTACCTTAGCTCTAGACCAACACCCAGGGTTAACCCTAAGGTCAAGCAGACCTATGGGAACTCTCCTTGGGCTCCCCTATAATTACCCCATCTACTAAGTGCTAGAGGTTAGGACCACCATGTGGAACTTCAAGTTGAGTAAAGAGGAGTTTGGAATTTCTAATGGTGAGGGTTTCTTTTCTAGTTTTCTAGGAATAGTCAACGGGAAAGTCCTATGGCTAGACCCTAGACTACTAAAGAGGAAAGACTAGACCTTAACCAAAAGTGAAGTCAATAAATGGACACTCAATAGGTGTGGTGTGTTGGGCAAGCACAACGTGCGTATTGGCATTGACCGATGTGATCAACAAAACCAATACAAATCCCTAAGTCAACAGACCTGGAAGGAGGTGTAGAATTGTGTGTGTTATTTGTTTTCATTGGGGGATTAGAAAGTGAATATTTGATTGTGGTCAAGAAGTAGGAACTCTCGCTGGGGATTGGAGAGTTGGTTTTGAGTTATCGGATTTCAAGTGTTCATAAAGGATGGGAATCACTATGTAAGTGCTAACGTCGAGGTGGAAATTGAAGTTTATGTGTTAATTTCAGAAGAGGGTTGGAAGTTAGGGACCGACCTCAAAAGGAAAGGAATCAAAAGTTAAAGATTGATTCCAAAATGAGAATTGAAAGTTAAGGATCAATCTCAAGAGAGAGAGTTAAAAGTTAAGGACCAGCCTCAAAGGGAAAGGAATCAAAAGTTAAGGGTTGATTCCAAAATTGGAATTGAAAGTTAATGATCAATCTCAAGAGAGAGAGTCAAAAGTTAAGGACTGGCCTCAAAAGAAGTGAATCAGAAGCTAGGGACTAATTCTAAAATGATAATTAAAAGTTAATTATCAATCTCAAAAGAGAGTCAGAAGTTAAGAACCGACTTCGAAAGAAGTGAATCAGAAGTTAAGGAATGATTCTAAAATGAGAATTGAAAGTTAATGATTAATCTCAAAATAGAGTCAAAAGTTAAGGACCGACCTCAAAAGAAGTGAATCAGAAGTTAAGGACTGATTCTAAAATGAGAATTGAATGTTAATGATCAAGCTCAAAAGAGAGTCGGAAGTTAAGGACCGAACTTGAAAAGAAATGAAGCGGAAGTTAAGGATTGATTCCAAAATAAGAATTAAAAGTTAAGAATCATTCTTAAAAGAGAGTCGGAAGTTAAGGACCGACCTTGAAAGAAGTGAATCAGAAGTTAAGGACAGACTCTAAAATGAGAATTGAAAGTTAATGATCAATGTCAAAAGAGAGTCAGAAGTTAAAGACCATCCTCAAATGGAAAGGAATCAAAAGTTAAGGACTGATTCCAAAATGATAATTGAAAGTTAAGGATCAATCTCAAAAGAGAGTCGGAAGTTAAGGATCGACCTCGTAAGGAAAGGAATAAGAAGTTAAGGACTAATTCCAAAATGAGAATTGAAAGTTAATGATCAAACTCAAACGAGAGTCGGAAGTTAAGGACCGACCTCAAAAGAAGTGAATCAAAAGTTAAGAACTGATTGTAAAATGAGAATTGAAAGTTAATGATCAATCTCAAAAGAGAGTTGAAAGTTAAGGACTGACATCGAAAGAAGTGAATTAGAAGTTAAGGACTGACTCTAAAATGAGAATTGAAAGTTAATGTTCAATCTTAAAATAGAGTCGAAAGTTAAGGACCGACCTCGAAGGAAAGGAATCAGAAGTTAAGGACTGATTCCAAAATAAGAATTGAAAGTTAAGGATCAATATCAAAAGAGAGTCGGAAGTTAGGACCGACCTCGAAAGGAAAGGAATCAGAAGTTAAGGAATGATTCCAAAATGAGAATTGAAAGTTAATGATCAATCTCAAAAGAGAGTCGGAAGTTAAGGACTGACCTCGAAATAAATGAATCATAAGTTAAGGACTAATTCTAAAATGAGAATTTAAAGTTAAGGAACAATTAAAAAAGAGAGTCAGAAGTTAAGGACTGACCTTGAAAGGAAAGGAATCAGAAGTTAATGACTGATTCTAAAATGAGAATTGAAAGTTAAGGAATAATCTAAAAAGAGAGTCAGAAGTTAAAGATGGAACTCGAAAAGAAAGGAATCATAAGTTAAGAACTCATTCCAAAATGAGAATTGAAATTTAAGGATCAATCTCAAGAGAGAGTCGAAAGTTAAGGACTGACCTCAAAAAGAGTGATTCAGATGTTAAGGAATGATTCTAAATGAGAATTAAAATTTATGTATTGATTTGTGGTGTCAAATTCATATATACGTGTTGTGTGAAAAGGTTGACATTTTTGAAGAAGATTTGTGAAATTTTTGTGAGGTTTTGTGCAGAACGTGAAATTCTGCAGGGATGTTAAGAGAATTAGTGCAGGCAAAGATAGTTGTGCTACACGAGCAAAGAGTAAGAGACCTCAAAATCAAGAGAATCCACTCTAATGATTTACTTTCTTTTCTTGTAATTTTTATCATGTTTAATTTTCAAAATATGTTTTAAAAAAATTAATTTTAGTTGGTTGATTTTTTAAAAGAGAGTTATTTTGTTGTTTGCTTGTTTGTTATTTTTATTTAAATTTTATTATCGTTAAATTTTTTTTTGTTGTTTTGTTCTTTGTTCTTTGTTCTTTATAATCTCGAACCAATGTATGGTTCGTGGCTTTTATCCATCGTACAAAAAGGAAATTGACAAAAAGATAAATTTCTGAAAGAAACTTCATTAATCTATTCCAATAAATGTTACAGATTGAATGTAGGCCAAAGCGTAAAAAAGTACAATATGCTAACTGCATCAAAGTATATCTACAAATTTTCCTTGCCAAGTATATGTCATAAACTGAGCATGTCTAATATATTTCATATCTGTTGTAATGTAGTGCAATAAAATTGAAATGAACTCTCTGAATGTCTGTTCCTGGTGTGGCTAGCTCCTGATCGAGCAGACCTTCTAAGCCACGCTCTAGGACAAGAGTTCCTTTTGCATGTACTTAGAGGTATAACCCTCTCATAGCTTATATGATAGTAGTTCCTCCAATTATGGATCTGGTTGAAATCCATATGACATTTAACTATTGTCCATTCATCGAAAGGTCACAGACACCCTACAGTGTCGCAGCCCTGGAATATAGTGTTTGGCGATGTCCGCCCCATTTCCTTTAAGGACTAGCACTGAACCAAAAGGTAATGGAATTTCTACAGCTCCTTTGAATTCATCGGGACCAATGATATCAATTTCTTTTCCAAATAGGATGTTGCTTATGTTCATGAATGAGTCCGTGAAGAAAGGTCTCACAAAGTCATGATGATCAATGTGCGAAGGTATGTAGTCTCCTTCATCGTATATATTGATGATGCAACTGTTAGGGATGTAGTTAGCTAGCAGTATACTCCATCTGATCATTCTTTTAATCACCCATTTTATCATTGGAGGTAGTGGATCCACCTGATCAAGTCTAAGAATTCCAAGAGGATTTCCTTGTCTATCGTTGGTAAAGTTATAGCAGCAGCCGCACTGGATAGTGATTCTCCCCTTTCCTCGCATCCACTTTCTTGGTTCAGAATAGGTTCTTTCCATAAGCAGGCCTGCTTGACCTCTATCTCTCAGGTCAAAAATGCAGTCGAGAATGTTTTGTTCATCAATTTCTGAGAAGACCCTGGTGTATAATTCCAATCCCTCTAATATGCTGATGAACCTCCTTTTCACTTCTTTGTAGAATTAGAAGTTTCTTTTGTTCACTTTTCTCATCTTATAGTACTCTGCCGTACTGAGAATCGGCAACTGTTGAGGATATTCCCTCATTTCAACGTCGGTGGGAACCCGAGCTTGTGCTGATTCTGACGCTAACGAAATGAGTGACTTGACATCCAAAGGGGCATATGACTCTGGACTCCATGGGACATATTGATCTATTCCCAGCGGGACATACGACTTCCCCATCGGGCATCGGTGGTCTGAGACCCATCATCGGTAGATGCGTACTCCTCTAAGGTGCTGTAGTGCTGTAGGTGTAGGACATTACAGTTCGAGCATTCCACGAATGCCCCTGTAGCTGACACTCGTGCATATATTTTGGCTTTGTAGGTGAGGAAACCAGTGCAAAAAAACATCTGAAGCTGGTCATATTTCGAGCTCTGTAACATACCCGGACTCCTCATATGTAGCAGGTAAGCTAGAAGAGGTTTCTCCCATGCCTGGATCATAAATGTTCTCTTCAGGAATAAGGGTAAGTAAATTCTCTGCCTCTTTCTGGTATCTTCTTTCTTCTCGTAAAAAAGCCCTCTTCTTTTGATGACTAGCATTTCTGCACTGAGTTCTTTGTAGCAGAGCGTCCGGTAGTCTCTCATTAATGGTAGCAACTAGGCTTCCAGTCGGCGTAGTTATCATGGATGGTAGGCGGCTGGGCCCCTCCATCGGGTCTTATTGTACCATCACATTCTTTCCCTTTAGTGATGAATTGTCTTTGGTGGTCAACCTTAGCAGTGAGGGCAACCCTTCCTTTTCTTGTTGGCTGACGACATTCATTATAGGCCCCTCATAATCCATGTCAATTTGACTAAATTCCATGTCAAAGTCTATGGTTCCACCTTGCGGTGCCATTTCCTTTTCGAGTGCGAGGTTCCAACCATCTTTAAAGGCAAAGATCAGCGTCTGGCCTGACATTTCTCTGCATACGACACGAAAAATGTTAGTGAGCTGAAAATTAGTGTAAACAAGAACAAAACAAAGTATTTATTAAATAAATTTTTAGTTTATTTTGGTGAAGAAGTCATTTATTTGTGTATGCATTTTGTTTAATTTAGTAGGATATTAAGTTTAAAAAGAGAAAATTAAAGTGTGTATTTTTCAAAAATTTTCATTATGTTGAGCTTAATCTTATTACAAAAATTTTGGACCCGGTCACAGACATTTGGCCACGTAGATAACCCAAAAACAATCCAAATTTTAAAATTTCAAATTAAGCAATGGCAAGCAATGTCAGGTTGCGTAGTATGTTTTTAGGTATCATCTGTTGATTGGTAGCATGGGTCTTTCACCCTAGAAATCTATTAACTAGTAGGCTCCTCCTGTATGGACCTTTACAACGACAAATGATCCCTCCTAACTTGGCTCAAATTTTCCACCTACCTTACGGCATGCATAATAGGCCTTTTGAGCACGAGTACGAGATCACTAACTTTGAATGTCCTTGGGTGGACCAATTTGTCATGAGCTTGTTTAATCTTTTCCTGGTAAAGTTCCAAGTGTTATTGTGCTTCAAGTCATTTTCCCTCAAGTCTCTCCAGTTCTTCAAGTTTGAGTTTTGCAATTTCTTCTATTGTGAGTTGGTTGGCAACAACGACTTTGAGATACAGCATCTTAATTTCTAACGGTAGCATGACCTCAGATTCGTACATGAGCATGTAGGGTGTACACTGAGTGGGAGTCCTGAACGTCGTCCGTTAGGCCCACAAGGCTTCTAACAGTTTGTTGTGCCAATCCCTTTTATTTTCGTCCAGTGTTTTCTTTAAAATCTGTACCAATGTCTTATTGCACGCTTCATCCAGGCCATTTGATTTGGGATAGTAAATTGTAGAGTATCTCCAATCTATCCCGTGTCTTTTGACGAAATTATTGATTTTTTTGCTTTTAAAGGCTGTTCCATTATCGAAAATTATTCTTCATGGTATTCTAAAATGGTGGACAATTTGGCTTTTGAGAATTGAAGGACGTGCTATGTCGTAACCTCTCATAACAGTACTGCCTCTGCCCATTTAGAGAATAGTCTGTAGCGGTAAGTCTAAATCTGTGTCCTTTGGGAGTTGGAGGGTCTATCAGACCTATTATGTTTGTGCCCCAACACTCGAATGACCACGAGGCGACAGTTGGGTGTAGCAAATTCGGAGGCTGGTGTAAGACCACCCCATGCACTTGGCACTGGTGACATTTTCTAGCTATATCCATGCAGTCGAACATCATTGCTGGCCAATAATATCCAAGTCTTTTGAATTTCATTTTTATCTTCGGTCCTGACTGGTGAGTGCTGACCGTGACTTTATATATGCTTAAAAATATAAGTATTTAACACTGTTACTAAAAGATTTAATTCACCAGCAACTGTACCAAAACTTAATAACAATTATAAATTTGATAAATTTGGACATAATAAATATTCAATAATTGTAAAGTCACACTTATCAACGCAAGTATATGTATCGCTCAAGTAATATAAGATAAATATGGACGAAATAAATATTCAATAATTGTAAAGTCACACTTATCAACGCAAGTATACGTATCGCTCAAGTAGATTAAATATTCAATAATTGTAAAGTCACACTTATCAACGCAAGTATATGTATCGCTCAAGTAATGTAGGGCTCTAATTGAGTCCTAGATATCGATCCCACAGGGAGTAATAGTAGAACTACGAACTAAGACTTTAGAAAAGCAGTACTTTAATTGCAACAACGAAGTTCAATTTGCTTATCTGTCACTAATAGACAATTAAAATAAATATGTAATTTTAATAACTATTAAATAACTAAATATACTAATGAAGTTTTTAATGTGATATTCAATATATAAGAAAGCATCCTTCTCCTTGTCAAGAAATTATAGTGAAATGATCTAATGTGAGTTCAATACGAAAAAACATCATTCTCCTTGTCAAGAAATTATAGCTAATGAGGTTTTTAATGTGATATTCAATATATAAGAAAGCATCTTTCTCCTTGTCAAGAAATTATAGTGAAGTTCAAATGTGATATTCAATATATAAGAAAACATCATTCTCCTTGTCAAGAAATTATAGTGAATGGAGGTTTAATTTGTGATATTCAATATCTAAGAAAGCATCCTTCTCCTTGTCAAGAAATTATATTGAATGGATTGAGGTTTTTAATGTGATATTCAATATATAAGAAAACATCCTTCTCCTTGTCAAGAAATTATAGTGAATGGACTGTGATATTCAATATATAAGAAATCATCCTTCTCCTTGTCAAGAAATTATAGTGAATGGATAAGTGAATTAGTTCAAATGTATATTGTGTCAAATAGGAGCATACCTATTCTTTACCCTTGGGTCCAGGCATAAAGAACATTGGAATCATTCTCCTTGTCAAGAAATTATAGTGAATGGATAAAGTGAATCAGTTCAAATTATATTGCGCCAAATAGGAGCATACCTATTCTTTACCCTTTGGTCCGGGCATAAAAAACATTGACTAATCATTTGGTCCAGGCATAAAGAACATTGACTAATCCTATGCTTGGTTACTGATTCTGCGGCTAAATATTCTTTACCCTTTGGTCCAAGCATAAAGAACATTGACTAATCCTATCAAATAGTTTCTCCCTGTCAAGAAATTATAGTGAATGGATAAAGTGAATTGGTTCAAATTATATTGTGCCAAATAGGCACCTATTCTTTACCCTTTGGTCCTGACATAAAGAACATTGACTAATCCTACGCTTGTTTACTGTCCTATTCCTTACTCTTTGGTCCAGGCATAAAGAACATTAACTAATCCTACGCTTGTTTACTGAATCAGTAGCTAGGCTGGGAGGATACTAGCTCTCACTTTGGAGCTCCCACGTTCCCCTCACCCGAGGGCTAACATCTACACTTCAGCACCCAAATGATAGGACCGAATTGAGGATTTTAGTCTGTCACTCTAAAATCTCCAATTCTACGCCCGATAATAATATTTCCCTATTTATTTGCACCCAACTTCCAAGGGCTTTGACCTCCCTGAATCTTGGATGTAATCTTCACTTTAGTTAGAAAACTCAACATATTTTAACAAAT
>JXCR01135008.1:65575-92340 GCA_002079205.1 Phalaenopsis hybrid cultivar
ATTGAAAGTAAATTAAGATTGAAGTGAAAAGATCATCACAATTTCTTAAACATTTTCATGGCTTCACTAATTCAAATCACCACTTCACAAATCTCATGACAAGGAGAAAGACAGAGAAAACAACTCATATCTCATGAGGAAAACACAACAAAACTCAGAATTCATATATAAAATCAAAGTCATACAAACTACAACAATAAATAAACTTATCTCTAATTTCTCCTTGTCNTATAAAATCAAAGTCATACAAACTACAACAATAAATAAACTTATCTCTAATTTCTCCGCAAGAAAACTCCTTGAAGTTCCTCTGAATCTCTTCCTTTCTATACAGCACACAAAATTCCACTTTGAAGCAGCAAGGAGGAAGAAATCTCTCACTTTCCCTCCACTCTTACAATCTCTCAAAGAATTCCTCACTAATATTGGAATTTTTCTAATCTCTAGGAACTCTCCTAGCACTTCCTTTACTCCCTATATTCTTTCCCTCCTATCCGAGCTTGTGTAGAGTTTTGAGTTTGATTCAAGACAAAACTTGTCTTCCTTGTACTGTGATTTCAATGGAATCCCCAGGGGGACACGCCAGTTCTTTTGCGAGTTTAGCTAGAGCGTCAGCATGGGCATTATCTCCCTTAGGAATCTAGTAGAAAGTCACATTGGGGATATGCTCCAGCAGCTTCATCGTGTACTGGTGGTATTCTGCTAATCTTAATTTGAAAGTTTTGTGTTGTCTGGTGACTTACTGGATGACAAGCTGAGAGTCGCCATAGATGGCAATGTTTGTTATATTCATTGAGATTGCCAATTCCAATCCAGTGATTAGGGCTTCATATTCTACTTCATTGTTGGCGCACGACTCTATCAGGTGATATGCAAACCTCAACATACCCTTATCTGGCGTGATAAAGATCAAACCGATCCCTACCTTGCCTGGTATGACTGTGCCTGATCCTTTATCTTTTCTAACTGATGAAGCACCGTCGAAGTACATTTCCCAGCATTGCACGATGGAGAATTTCATTTGTAGTATTTGCTCGTTTGGTAACTCGTCGTTGATAGGGGACCTAGCTGGCAGTGGGTGTGCAGCGAGAGCTTGAATCTGTCCTTTGATAGCATGGAGGGAAACAAAAATTATATCAAACTGCAATAAGATCATTGATCATCTTGCTAGATGTCCGGAGAGTGTTGGTTAGGTCATCAAATATTGCAAGGGTTAACTTTTGAAATTAGGGTAATCTTATGAGAAAGTATGTAATGTCTAAGCTTTTAGGTGGCGAAAATCAAGGCTAGACAATGCTTCTCGATAGGTTGATACCTTATCTCTGTCAGTATTAGGCGGCGACTCAAGTAGTAGAGTGCATTTTCTTTATCCTCATCATTAACTTGTGCTAAGAGGGCTCCAAGAGAGTCATCTAAGGCCACGGTATAAAGTATCAACGATTTTCCTAAGATAGTGGCTACCAAAACAAGAGGTGTCATTAAATATTATTTAATGTTCTCAAAGGCCCGTTGGCATTTCTCTTCCTAAATGAATTTGGTTTCCTTTTTAATTAATGTCGAGATAGACTGACACCTACCTGAGAGATTAGAAATAAAGCGTCTCAGATATGCCAACTTCCCTTAGAAGGAACATAGTTGNGCAAGGAGGAAGAAATCTCTCACTTTCCCTCCACTCATACAATCTCTTTAAGAATTCCTCACAATTTAACCCTAAAGTAAACTCTCTACATACTACTAGGGCATTTGGACACTGTTCTAACCTTCCAACTCCTCAAACACTTGAGCCTCTACCTCTCATTTTTTGCCAAAGTTTTCTTTTAAAGTTGTAGAAGATTTTTCCCAAGAGTTGCTTAAGCATCCCTTCAAAAATCGTCCACATTCAATGCACCTTTGGAAATAACCACCGATCTAGCCGTCGGCGGCCTCGAGGATACCGTCGGCGGGCCTTCTAAAATATTTGGCTGAAGTCTCGAGAAAATCTCGTCGTCGGTGCCCTAGTTCAATTCTTCATATTTTGGTCATTTTCGCTCCAAATTCGTTCTTTTTTGCATCTTTTTGCTCCAATGACCATAATTCATCATACCAGCAACAAAACATAAAAAATATCTATCTTTAAGGTGCAATATCATCAAAAATAGTATAAAATAGGTATGAAAATCCCAGCATATTTTTTTTTTCAACCGAAATTTCATCGTAGCTCCAAGCGAAGCAATTTTTGAATTCTAAAAACAACTTCACCAACTCTATAGACTACTCATCACAGAGTAAAGAATTTATGAAAGTGGGTATAGGCTGCCTCTCAGTCCCAAGGTTAACCTCCTTTAACTCGTCGACTGTTGACTTAATTTCTTCTTTGAACTCTAGTGGAGCATCTTCTATAGAGGGATCTTCAGGATCATCTTCAATGTCAAGGTAGTCTTCCTCTGAGCTGTCACTAATGACCATGCAAAATTTTGAATCATCGACTGATCCTACTGTACCAAATCTAACACCTTCTATAGAGTTGAGAGTTCTACTTTTAGTGTTCCATAGGTTCTCAAAGAGATGTAGTCTCCCCTTCGGCATTTGTTTCGACACATATCCCTATTGAATCAACTTTTAAACATAAGGAGAGTAGCAACTAAATTGTAATTCCATTAATTTATCAGAAATAATTTCTTCCAAATCTACATAGGTTTCTAAATTAGAAGAAGGTGAAGCACAGTGGAACTTGATCGGCTTCATACTCGCACTATGGACTTCATTGACCTCCATACTCTCGACATTAAGTGGATGAATTAGAATTAGGGTCATGGCTTGCACATAATGGTTGATCAAATCATACATCAACTCATATTCACTCTTCTCTTCATCCTCAAAGGAGATCTCGAACCGAGGCTTATTTTGTTGTAATGTCATTGCATCTTGATCAGACTTATCCTCCTCAGAGCTTCCATCTACATCGATGTTGATAGTTGGATTCTTCCGTTCAGCCATCCTATTAGTTCTTCCTTGCCCGCATCTCTAGCCTTGATCTCGGATTTGTGGGACAGAAGAACTTCCACCATCTCGTTGAAAAAGAGTGGTGGGAGATCGTTGAATCGGAGCTTGACAGTCCTGTTCTTGCGATCCTTTAGAGTCTTCAATCTTGTTCAACATAACATCCCTGGAAAATATGGCCCTCTTTGGGGAGCATAATAGGCGACATCCTTGTGAATTCCTATCTTATGTATTGAGAATGGTTGCAAATCTCTTTTTATACAAAGCTCTTGTTCTTCTTTATAACATTTAATGCACCGGTGTAGTGATGATGAGACCATATTATGTTTGTGAATCCAATGTCTACCAAGTAGAGCGTTAAATGAAGTTTTTGCATCAATGATATGGAATTTTGTGGTTATCCAGAGTTTTGGTGGAAAACTAATTCTCTAAAACACTAAACCGAAAGCTATTCTTTGTTATTTCCTTCTAACAAAAATATTTATGGACTAATTATGTCATATTCACTTAAATTAAATTTTATTAATCTTTTTTAAATATATTGGCCATAAGTTTTAATACCTAATCATACTTTTAATGACCTTAAATTAGTTTAGCTGAAACTTAATAGTTAACTAAATAATTTAATCAAATTGTCAATTAATAAATCAACATACTAAATAATTAATTAATTAATTCCTCAATTTCTTAATTAATATTTTAATTAATTATTAGTTTAACTAGATAAAAATTAATCTAATTAAATATTAAATTTTCAATAACCTTAATTAATTATAAAATTAAGTAACCTATAAAAAGCTAGTATACTAAATTTAATAAAAGGGAAAAAGGAAGGAATATATTAATTATATGTTAGTATATGTATATTAAGTATGCATGCATATAAAATTATTTTCATATATATATATATATATATATATATATATATATACTTCTCTCTNATCTTTAATCTTATCTAGGTCGATCTCGATTCCCTAATGATGGACAACAAATCCTAGAAACTTACCAGAGGTTACGCCAAATGTGCACTTTAAGGGATTCATTTTAAGGCATCTCGTTGTAACCATTTGAACACAATCCTCAAATCGTAAAAAATGGTCTATCTTTCATTTACATTTTATGACCAAATCATCCACGTAGCATTCCACTTTCTTGTGAAGGAGGTCGTCGAAAATCTTTGTCATTGCACGTTGATATGTTGCTTCAACGTTCTTTAGGCCGAATGATATCACTGTGTAGCAGAAAATTTGAATCAGTGTTCTGGAGGTTGTAAGTGCTGCATCTTTGCGAGTCATCTTGATTTGGTTGTATCCCAACAATCCGTCCATGAAGGAGAAAATTTTGCATGTTGAAACGATATCCACCATCATTTTTGGTATTGGTAGTGGAAACTCGTCTTTTGGACATGCCTTGTTGAAATCCTTGAAGTCTACACAAACACGAATTTATCCATTTTCTTCTTGACTGGAACAATGTTGGCCAACCACATGAGGTATTGCTCTTGTTTTACGAAGTTAGCATATATTAATTTCTTCACCTCAGCGATGACTTGCTGCTCTATTTCGAGGCACATTCTTATGGGAGTTTTTTTTACTGGGGTTCTATTCTTATCCACCCCGAGTTAATGAACTGCAACCTTTGCTGACAGTCCTGACATTTCATCATAGCTCCATGTGAAGTAATATTTAAACTCTGTTAGCAATCAAATCAATTGCAAAGATATTCCATCATTGAGTAGAGAACTTATAAATGTAGGTTGGGGTTGCTCTTCTGTCCTGAGGTTGATTTCTTTTAACTCATCAATAGTTGACTTGATTTCTTCTCCAAATTCCGGCTTAGCATCTTCTATCAGTTGATCAGTAGAGTCATCCTCTATGTCGAGGCAATCCTCTTTTGATTCACTAGTAAGAACCATGCAAAATTTTAAACCATCAACTGGTTCGACTGTACCAAATCTGAGACCCTCTCTTGAGTTTGGAGTTTAACTTTTAACATTCCATCATTTTTCTAAAAGTTGTAGTTTATCTTTCAGTATTCGTTTTGGCAAATGTACCTGTTGAATCAACTTTTGTACACAAGGTGAAAAGTAACCAAAAGGTAATTCCATTAATTCATTAGGATCATCATCCAAGTTTACATGATTTTTAAGATTAGAAGAGGTAGAAGCATGATAAAACTTGATCGGCTTTGAACCAATGCTACAGACTTCCTTGACCTTGAAAATCTCGACCTTTTGAGGGAGGATCGGAGTAAGGGTCATAACATTCACATAGTGGTTTATTATATCATACATCGTCTCATATTTGCTTTTCTCTGCATCTTCTAAGATATCTCATATCGAGTTTTCTTCTATTTTGTCATCATTATTTAATCTTCCAAACTATTTTCATCACCAATGTTGGTGGTTGGCCTAGTCTGCTTAATGATTAAGTTGATTCTTCCACGTCCACGTCCCCGACCTTGACCTCGGGTGTGCGAACTAAAAGAACCTCCACCAACTTGTTACAAAAGAGTGGTGGAAGATCGCTGAAACGGAGTTGAATGGCCTCCTCTTTGTGATTATTCTGAATATTGACTTTTATTTGTTGTAATTTGACGAGAGAAGATAGTTTTCTTTAGAGGTGCGTAGTAGGCAGCATCTTCATGAATGCCCACTTAATGAACTGAAAACCGTTGTAAATCTCCCTTAATGTAATGCTCTTGTCCTTCTTTGTAGTACTTAATGCACTGGTGTAGAGAAGATGGAACCATGTTGTGTTCGTGATTCCGTGGTCGACCTAGTAGAGCGTTGAAAGAGGTTAGGGCGTCGATGATATGAAACTTGGTTGTTGTTGCTAGTTCTCCATCCTTCATAAGAAGTGTAATGGGCTCTCTCTCCCTTTTGGTTGAATCCTCTTAGCATCATTTTATCGGCTGTAAGATCTTGAGCCTCGATGTACAAATAGACTAATGTCCGTAGACTCATCAAGTTTAAGGATGCTCCCGGATCTATTAAAACTCTGAACAACCCAAATCTGCTGATGTTAACAGAGATGTAGAGTGAACGATTGTGGTCGGTGGTATCGAGCAGCAAGTCTTCATCTGTGAAGGTTACCCCAGGCTATTCTTTCAATGAACAAACTCCATTTGAGTATGTGCTGGCCAACTGGGCTAAGCAAATCTTAGGGTGAAGCAAAGCTGTAATCAGAGACTCTCTCATCTCCTTTGATAGGATCAGAGCGTCGTAGATGCTTAATCGGGTCGGCAACTTCCTAAGATAAGAGAGCACATTGTAATCCGTTTTTTATGATCCTCTAATTTTCTTTTCGTTATATGGTTCTTCCATTAGTGGAGGTGGAGGTAGCTCTTCTCAAGTTAATATATGTTTTCCTTTATCTACTGGAGCTATTCTTTGGGGTAACACTCTCTCGCTTCTTAAGTTCACTGCTGTAATTTCTACTTCTTGAGATATCATTGTCGAATCTTCTGTGTTTCTATTTTGTAGGAAAGATCTAAGTTGATGGAAAGCAGTGCATCGTGGTGCTTGATAATTGGTTCCTCACTCCCGGTGCTGTCGTAAGCGGTGTTGTCAATGTCTTCTTTGGTCTTGTTAGCGAGTTCATCAGACTCAATTACGATTTGAGGATTGTTTTGGGAATCGAGATCAAAGCTAAATTGTTTATAATCAGTTATGTTATCACCAGAAATCATTAAAACATAGCCGAAATCACATTCATTATATTCATAAGACCCCGTATAGAAAGTCAGAGGTTCAAGAATTTTCTTCCCCGATCCGGGACAACCAATCTAGTGGAGGTAGCCCCCATCCTACCCCCCGTGCTATCAATCTTCATAGTAGTGTTCTTCTTCTTCTTTGTATTTGATGATGAAGAATCTCCTGGTGAAATATTCATGTCGCGTTTGGCAGGCTGAAGATTCTGAATGGAGGCTTGTTTTGATGCATTCTGGATTTGATTCAATGTTTTCTTGGATGATTTGATCCAAACTTTATTCCATTCTCCTTTTCCTTATATGTGGAAGATTATTTCGATGAATCTTGTATTTGGTTTAGGACCCACTCGAGCTTGTTCCAAGTCGTACTCCATCCATCTTCTCCAGCATATGGATCAATCGAAGAGATTGGCTCAGCCGAAATCACATTTATGGAACCCTTTTCAGGTTCTTTTAAATATTCTTTCAAGATCATTATATTCCCTTCTTTAAGGTTCTTCTCAAGCCAATCCTTAAAGATGAAACATTCTTCTATAGTGCACCCAAGCAACCTGTGGTATGGGCAATAATTTGGTTGAACTTTCTTATTGACCTCTTCGGGTTTCATTGGATATGGTAGTCTGAACTCAAGCTTCTTCATCAGACTTCTGAACATTTTGGATACCGCTTCATCTTTGAAGGAATACACCATTTTCTGTCGTTCTTCTAGAGATATTCTCTTATTCCTTGTTTGAGGTGATCCTTCTTGAGGAAGTTGCTGGTTGGACTGGCTGCTCTGTTTCTAACATGCTGTGAAGATTGGTGAGGATTTTCTGGATATATCTTCATTGGTTGCTTCCCTTTGTCGGCAATCGCTACTGTTCCTGACTTCTTTTCAAATACTCTGGTTGGCTTGGATTTCTCATGAGAATTCATATCTTTGATTTCCTCTTGAAGACTGCTGGCTTTATTGAGTAGCTTCTCAAAGGATTTGATGGTGAGTCCATTGAGAATGAAAGCTACTGACCCATGATTGCTTTTTAGTAAGATCTCAATTGCGTGATGTTCCTATAGCTTGGGTTCACATTTCATGTTAAGGTTTCTCCACCTCAAAATGTAATCCACCAAAGTCTCATTGGGCTTTTGCTTTTCCATCATGAGCTCTTCTATAGAGACATGGTGTTGCGCTCTGACAAATCTCTTCACAAATAATTATTCCATCTCGGTAAATGTCTTAACTGATCTGTTAGGTAAATCAGCATACCAATCAAAAGCAATCCCTGGCAGGCTGCTAACAGACTGTTGGAAAAGTAAAGCTTCACTATTTCTTGTGTTGCCACAACTGGCTCGGACGTGTGCTATATGCTGTCGGGGATTTCCAGTCCCATCGAATATCTTAAATTTTATGGCCAAAAAACCCTTGGGGAAGGGTACGCCATTGAATTCCTCTGGATAGAGTCTACCTTTTAGAATAAATGCACCACCCTTAAGTTGGGTTAAGGCTTATTAAACTTGTTCAACCGTTTCCTTAAATTCCTTCTCTGGCGTGGCGCTCGATGGAAAATCCTTCTTTTGTTGCTCATCTCTGGTTGCTGAGGCAACTTATCTTCTTTCATCTGTGATGAGTATGATTTCTGGTTGGTTGATCTCTAGAGAGGTTAGCTGTGGTACTTGAGATTGTCCTTGAATTGTGGCAATGGCGGTCATGGCTGCGACCATTTCTTCTATCCTTTTCTCCAGTTGGCTAACTTTCTCATCTCTTAGGAGGATAACCCTATACAACTCATCTACGGCGTTCTCTTTAACGACAGATTGAGCCTCGAGCGCAGATGCAGCGGCTCTGGTTTCAATGACATGGACATCCATGAAATTATCTTTGAGGTAATCATTATAGTCAAAATCTTCATCATCATCATCGATGAAAACTTTGTGTTCTCAAGCTAACTCAAAAATCATGACTCTGAGCTTTTCAAAATTTTCTTTGATTAATTATTCTTTGATTATCTTAAGATCTGGATGACCCTGCTGGACCTCCTCCTCTTGCTCTTCCATCTCGCTGGCAATTGCTGCGACAATGTCAGATACTTCGGACAATAGCTTCATTCCACGCTCTTGCCCAGCGGGCTTACTGGACTGGATCGATACAGTGGCCTTCAGTATCCACACCTTTTTCTTTGACGATGATGTCTCAGGACAGAGTGTCTTAGCAGAAACATCGGTATGTAAAAGAGAAGTATGCTTCCCTTGGTGCAGACCGACTACTGTACTAGGCAATTTCTTCATCTTTTCCTTTAGAATTTTAAGAATGTCTTTGAAGTAGGTCATCGGTAGGATTCTCTGACCCAGTCTTGACGTAACCGTTCGACTGCCTGTGGTCCTGGTAGCGGTGGAATCTATGGTGACAATAGCAGTGTCGACTCACTTCCCAAGCAGAACCAGACGGGAATACGGGCAGGCAGACTTTTAGTTGACTTCTCAGATTGTCTGGTAGGTTTGACGTCCCTTAAAATTTATTTCTTCATACGAGAGGATATTGCATGTACCACTCATTTAAGTAACTCATTAATTGAGCAGCCCTCTTTGACAGCTAGTCTCTGAGAAACTGAACAAACTCGGTGACAGGAGTAGGTTTCTTTTTTTCTACACCCTGTCCATGAAGTGTCGGTAATGCAACGGTGATTTTCCAGATATTCTTGTATCCATCGATATCCATTAAAGGGTGGAATCTACTTCCCCGCAGAAGTGGATATGTTTCCAATAATCTCGATTCATCTTGGTGAGGATCTTCCTTAACGGGTATCTCCTCAGGAGTCTGGGCTTTAGTGGCCCTCCGAACTCTTCTGTTGCGGTTTCTCCTTTGATTTCAGATTAGTGGTGCATTTCTTGAACTCAATCCAATTTTGAATACTAATGGTGTGACAGCTAATCCCTCAGTCAGATCTTCAATGATCGTTACTTCTTTCTCCTTAGCAGTAGCGGAGACAACAGGCTTGGTAGGTGTCATAGCGACAACAGTAGTCTTGGCCTTCTTATGAGAAGGGAAGTCCTGAAGACAGTTCAGGTTGAATTCAGCAGACTGCTCCTGAACTTCTAGAGTGGTGACTTTCATTATGACGAAAGGGGCCTTCCCGAGGATAACCTCGAGGTCTTCAAATGCGGCTCCGAACTTAATGGTAGGAGCGACATTGTGGGCTTCACGTCTTGTTGGAAAGTTGCAAGAAAAAGTCAGCGTTGGGAAGGCCATTGCAACAGCTTTAAAACAAAAAGCTCTGGGGTTAGCTATATGGTCAAAACCTTATAATCTTAGTTTAAGCACTGAAAATTAATAGAGGTTGATCAGTAGACTGGGTAAATCTTTGTTTGTGGGGATTTTAAAATTTTTAGTAAAAAGTTAATTTAAAAGTAGAAAAATTTAATTAATTTTGAAGCACGCACGACACAACACAATTTTATTGAATTTGCAAAATAGGAAATCAAACTTGGAAGGGAGATGTGAAGTGTTTAGAAATAGTGCGAGACCCATTTAGCAACACACAATGCCCAGGTTGAACTAGTTCACCAAGACACTTATTGGGGGTCCAGCGCCACATGAAGATTAAAAGAGTCCTTATTGGCCTCCTAAACCCCTCTGTTCAAGGGTGATTGAACAGACAATCCTGAAGTCCAAGGAGTTGACCGTACTTTCCCAAGACAGAAATAGGTAAAGTATGTCAACGAAATAAGAGTAATTTTGTCCAAGAGGGACATAGACACATTACCGATGTGTGAAGATAATATTTTCTTATTTAAATGGAGAGAAAAGCTTGAACCCAACAGAGCGCCAGAAGCTGTCGGCACTATTTTTAGGTTGAGGAGTTGGCTGTTGACTTAATTTTTATTCTCCACTAAGATTCAAAGTGTAGAGAACTCCCCATAAAAAATTAAAAATGTTTGGAACTCATTTGATAACTCTAAATGATTTTCTAAGTTAAATGTCATTTTTAACACTAAAATGATTTTTAACATTTAAAATATAACTCAAAAATTATATAAATTGATTTTGAGAGTTCTTTTTGATCATAGGGGTTTTCTAAAAATAAAGTTGTAATTAAAATAAAAATTTCATTTTTAAGCCTTTCCTTAACATTTAAATATTTAAAAAATGATAAAAATCAAAAAAATAATAAAACTCATGGAAATATTCTAAACTATTTCGTAAGAACTTAGGAATAATTGGAATATTTTCCCTAATTTTCTAAGTGAAGAGATTGAGTTTTGAAGCCTAAAATAATTTTTAAAGGCTAAAAATGAATTTTAACTAAAATAATTCTAACAATTCAAAAAAAAATTAGAAAAATGTGAAATGTGTTTCTTTGAGTTCCTTGACCTTAGAGAGCTTTAATAAAAATATGTAACTTAATTTTCCATATTTCAAATATTTAATAATTAATAAATACTCCATAATTTGAAATAATTCTAATAATTAAAATGAAACTCAAATATCATGAAATTTGGTCCCAATGATTCTCTGGTCTATCTCTACCTTTAGAAAAAAATTCAAGGGATTAGACTTTATCTTGGTCAAGTTAAGGAATTTTCTTTAAAAAATCCTATTTCTTGCAAATAAATAAATATATAAATTAAATTTAAATTTAAAAAATCACATTTTCTCCTCCGATGTCTTAATTGTCCCATGAGTGATGTGAGAAAAAAATTCCAATGTCATTTGAATTAAATTTGACGAATTATGAAGTATTAAAGCCTTAAGGGCAAAAGTGTAATTTTTGAAATTTAGCCTTAATTAACATTTAGGCTTAATTCAAGAAAGGGAAATGGGTAACATTTGATCCCAATTAACATATTTGGATGATTGAAACACAAAGGGATTAATTGGTAGAAACCATTCTCACTTTTATTAATTAAAGGATAAATTTGTAATTTCGTTAAATTAATAAAATTTAGAAGTCTAGTCAATTAAATGATCCTAGACTTAGGGGTATGATTTTAGGTGTTGTTAACTAACTAATTTAACACCCCTATTTGATGTTCAAATGAATTTAAAAAATGAATCATTATCACTTAAAATTCAATTTCTTTTAAACTAAAACTAAGACATCTATTAAAAGTTTAAAGGGCTTATTAGTGACCTAAGCTAAATCAAATTTTGTTAAATGAGGATTAGAAAAGTGAGCATAATTAAAAATTGAGCATCTTTAAAACACTACAAGCCCAAATTAAAAAGTTGGCTAAGTGTATTGACAACATTAACTTGCCCCTTTAAGGGTCTTCACCCATATAATCCTCAAATTAAATTATAAGTGATAATTACCCTACTCTTAGGGATAATTGAAATATAAATGTTCATTGAGCATTACATAAAAAGTTTAAAAAGAGATCGAGACTTTTCACGAGGCAGTGAGAGGGAGGCATGGAGCTGCTTTTTTCTCCAGATCTGCTGGATACCTCAGAGGTTTACTAAACTTAATATATTTTGCGTAACAAAAATTGTTCTTAATCAAATTAATAGGGACCCACTAAGATATGACCTACAGTTGGGTAGATCACTAAAACCTTACTTTTTTGCTTTATATAAAGTGTTCTAACATGCATTTTTAGTTTTAGGTGGTGGAACGAGAAGACTCACGAGGTACACTTTTTATAATTTAGAGTGTCGTCTTTCTTGTACTTTTATACTGTACTTTTATGCTTATAAAACTTGCATGCTAAACAACAATGTCACCCTGTATGAAAACCAAAACTATTAGGATAGCCACAAAACCATAACCCAAAACCAAAATTAAAATCAACTAAAATAAAAATCACCTCCACAACATTCAAAATATAAAACAACTCAAAAATTAATCACAAACATCACAAAAACAACAACTATAACAAAATTAAGTTATCTCTATCGGATGATCAAGAATCCCTCAGAGGAGATAACCTGCGGTTGCTAACGAGACTTCCCAGGATCTAAATAAAAGTATGGAACTCATGAAGTTGAGTTCAGTAAATTCATTTGGACTAAGAAAATCCAATAGAAAATAGTGATACCGGAATGAGGGAACCGTAGGATCCTAATCGGTGTTGCTCTAATCAACTTTAACATGCCCCAATAAATTTTTAAGGAACTACACCCATAAAGCCACCTAATTTGACATCATAACTTGACACCCTAGAAAACTTATACTCGTCACGATAAGGAGCTTGGAGCTAGCATAGTGGGCAGCATGGCCATCCTCAACAGCAAAACCTTTCTTCCCCAGCTAAACTATTTCCTTCCTTAAAATTAAACAACAAATTCATAGGACTTTGAGGTAGTTTGCTTATGCAACATAAATCCTCACCTCAAGTTTAGGCCTTTGTACATCTCTATTGTACAATATAAGACATAACTCGTCTTAGGATTCTAAGGTCGTAATTTGTCACGACCTAAATCCTCACATCTTTCAGGCTATTTGTGTGATCATTCACACAAATGTAAGCCCTAACAAATAAAATTGGTATGATGAAACACTTAAATAAATTTCTCCTCAAAATTGAAGCCAATAAATATGATAGACTGGGAAGTCATCGAGGCTCTCCTTCGGATCCATGACATTCCCTAGTTCTTCGTCCTTTGGATTTTACAACAAATGTTCCAAATTTGAACTAATCCCTTTCCACACCTCTCTATCCGATATTGTTGAAAAGTCCCATACTTTGACCTCCTTGAAAATAATATTTCCTGATTTTTTATCGAGAGTTTTCTTAAGTGACTTCGGTTATCTAAGGTGTAATTAACTTAGGGGCTTGCCCTCATAAGAAGCTTATGAGGGCAAGCCCAAACCCAGCTTAATAAAAATCCTATTTAATTCTTCATATTAAATAAGAAAAATTTTTGGCAAATAACATGGTTTCGCAGACCAAATGGATGTCATATATTTCTTAGTTTATCTGATCGAGCCTCATCCTTAAGTATTGTGTTTATCCTTCGGGATAGACATGGGGTTTGAGGTATAGTGCTCCTTCATTTAAACTATGAAAAATATGGGGTCAGTTTGATTTCATATTTTTCTAAACTATATATATATATATATATATATATATTTAAATGTCTTTCCAAAGCTGGCAATGAGATTTCTATGGATCTCTATCTAGAGGTCTCCTCTGACTTTGGAAAAATTAGAGAATGTTCCTTAAAACAGAGGCAACAATATGCCAAAATTTCAAGCCATAGTGAAATTTCTACAATCATGGATAATCAAAAGTCTCAAATTAGTTTTAAATTATTTAAAATAAAATATGTATCACATAAACTTCAACATATTTCCACATTGTTCTCCTCTATTCACTGAGCAATAGGGTATTTTTATTTTATTTTTGTGATTTTTTTACACTATGATATGGATTCTTGAAGTTAGGGATCATTTTCAGATTTATATAATTCCATATTTATCTATTTAAACGTGTGACACCACCTCATCCAATGCAGATCCGAACGACGACGCGACGCGCTCTCATTTGTTGCACTTTCCACCTTGGCATGCCACACGGCTCACGTTTCAAAGACTAAGAGTTCATCTAGCTAGATCATGTCCGTTGATGAGATAAACACGTGATCGGATGGTTCTCCATCATTGTCCCCAAATAGGCTAACCCATGACTGTTAAAATTAAAACCTTAAGATCTCACTCATTTCTCAACCAAATGACCTCTGATTTGATTCTATGGACTCATCTAAGTGTGACGAACACATATATGCAGTGAACATGCCATTAAATTAACCCTAATTAAATTGAGAATCAAAATAGGCTCGAGAAGAGGGGAAGTTCAACCCCTTTGCTTTGAGATGGGAAGCTTTAATCAAAGGTGCTCGATAAGTTCATAGAGGTCCAAGGAGGCTAAAGATTGAGCCTCTGGTCCTAGTGAAAGGTCTAGACCCGAATTTTATCAAGGCCGAATTTGGTTGTTGGTCTTGAGCTATCTTAGAGGCTCTATATGAGGGGGATTTGATAAAGCTTTGTCTTAGTTCAGTGTGGTGATGGTGTGGGTGAGTTTAACTTGGATTTGGTGTACTGTGGAGGTGTGGTGGAGAATGCCCTTTCTCTGGCAAGGATTTGAGCTCCAAAATTGAATTCCACTAAGGAGTATTAGGGCAATAGAGTGGTTGGATTGCACTGTGAAGTTCTCAAGGATGCTCAGGGAGTAATTTCAGAGGCTATCCGTAAGAAATTTTTCAACACACCTTTATGGCCATGGAGGTGGAGCTTTTATAAAAATGTCTTAGGGTGGCTCTGTGGGCCAATGCATGGGTGCAAAGTGTTGCCTATGTGGAGGGCATAGAGGCTCTAAGCTTCAAATGAGATGAGGTGGCCTCTAGGTTTGAATTGGGTTTGGATTTCTTGAGGGTGGCTCATGGCTTTGGCTCCTCCGACAACGAGGACTGCTGGCAAGGCTAGGGGAGGTGGCCAGGAGATCAGGTGAACCGGGGGAATCTGTCAGAACAATTTATTTGGGCAGGTGTTTAGTTTTGGCAAAAATCTTTTAAGCTTAAGAAATTTTGGAAATAAATCAATGGATTTGGAGATTTTTTGGTTCATGGCTCATTTGGGTGGTTCCATGGGGTTTAGCCCAGTCAATAAGGTCCATTATTTAGCTGTGGTGGCTTTGCCTTGACCCATTTTGCTAGATTTGGTCAACTTTTGGTGAAGGGTTCCATGCAGGTCAATTTGGATTAAAGTGGGGGGTTTTGTTAAGGCTAGTTATTGATCAATATTGTGCAGATGATTGTAATGAACATTTTTGGTGAAGGATTGAAGTAATTTTGAGTTCAATTGGAAGCTCAATTTGAAGGATTTTGAGATTTTGGTCAATTTGGGCATGTTGGACTAGACTTGGGCTTAGGTTAATCTAGGCTTGAAATTTGGCTCAATTAAATGGTCCAAATGATCAAGGGATATGTTATGAAGTTTTTTCATGAAGGAATGGAGTTGAAATTTTGGGGCTAAGGCAATTAATTTGGTGGAATTTTGAGACATGGCCAATTTAGGGTAAAATTGGGGATTTTTGGATTTGGGTTGAAATTAAATAAAATTGAGGCCTCACCAAGTCTAATTGAAGGTCAAGTTTGATGTGTAAGAGTGTTATTAAGAGTTTAGTAATCAAATTGAGGCCAATTGAATAGGCTATGGGGTTCAATTTGCTGGAACCACGTCATAGGGCCAAAATTGGGGATTTAACTTAGATCAAAATTGGGCTCAAAGAATGGGCCAATTGAGTTTTGATTTGGTTTATATTAGTCATATTGAAGGTTAATTTTAGTTTATAATTGAAATTGGGAAAAATTAGGACCAAATTGATGGACATTTGAGGTAAATTTGGGGAAATTTGGCCTTTTAAGCAATTTGGGGGTTTGGGTCAAAATGGTCAAATTGGTCAAAGTGGGTCATGTGGTAGTTGAGAAAAATGAAATTAGGATTATTTTGAAGGTTTTAAGAATTTTTGGGATTTTTTGGAATTTTTGAAATTTTGGGCTAAGGAGGGGTATTTTGGTAATTTGGCCATTTTTTGGTGATTTTGGGTAATTTAGATGTTTTTAAAAGGTTTGAATTGATTTTTGAACAAATTTGGGTATTTTGGGTAAATTTGAGAATTTTGGCCAAATTTAGGGTTTTCAAGGGTACATAGGTAATTTGTGGGAGTTTAGTAGAGAAAGACCAAGTTGAATATTTTTGGTAGAATTGGGGAGCTAGCCATCATAAATGAGCTATGGACTGACCAAAGGAAAATATATTGAGATTTTCATCCCTATTTTATACTATTTTTTATGATATTGCACTTTAAAGAAATGTATTTTTGATGTTTTGTTGCAGAAATGATGAATTAGGGTCATTGGAGCAATAAGATGAAAAAAGGATCAAATTTGGAGCGAAAAGAACCAAAATATGCAGAACTAAACTAGGGCGCCGACGGCTCCATCAACCCCGCTGACGGAGAGATTTTTTGAGACTCTAGAATTAATTGATTATGAAGGTCCGCCGACAGTGCCCTCGAGGCCGCCGACGGCGAGCTCAGCTGTTATGCCCAATCAAGCTTTGGATAAGGCCGAATTTTGAAGGTATGCTTCGACAACTCTTGGGAAAGCTCATCCTCAACTTTAAAAGACTATTTTGGCCAAAAATTGGAGGAGCCTAAGGAGTCTGGAAGAGGGGGAAGTGTCAGGGAGAGTTCCTGGAGGTTAGAAAGGTTCCAATAATGTGAGGAATTCTTCGAGAGATTGTAAGAGTGGAGGGAATGTAAGAGATTTCTTCCTCCTTGCTACTTGAAGAGGAATTCTGTGTGCTGTAGAGAAAGGAAGAGATTCAGAGGAACTTTGAGGAGTGTTCTTGGGGAGAAATTAGAGATAAGTTATTTACTTATNACACCATTATAACTTTGCAAAAGTCAAATACACATTTCATGCATAGGTTTAAGGGGCCAAAGTGCTTTGTATGTAAATATGAGAGTTTTGGTGTAAGATATGTAAATACATAAGAATTGTGTGCTACGTATGTAAATTTCCAAAAAAATAAAGCAAGATTTCACACATGCATTTCCTGCACCTTGATGAAGGTCAAAGGACGTTCAAGTGCAAAAAAATGCTCCGAATACCAAAATACAAATCTTTCAAAGAGCTTGTACAACAACAACAAGCCTTTATCTCACTAAGTGGCCAGCTACATGAATCTTTTTTCTCCATTGTGTCCTATTGAGTGTCATATTTTCATTTAATCGNAGAGATTTTAGAGTGACAGACTAAAATCTCCAATTCGGTTCTATCGTTTGGGTGCTGAAGTGTAGATGTTAGCCCACAGACGAGGGGAACGTGGGAGCTTCGAAGTGAGAGCCGGTATCCTCCTAGCCTAGCCCCTGATTCAGTAAACAAGCGTAGGATTAGTCAATGTTCTTTATGCCTGAACCAAAGGGTAAAGAATAGGTATGCTNTCAATTCAATCCTATAGTTTGGGTGCTGAAGTGTAGATGTTAGCACTCAGGTGAGGGGAATGTGGGAGCTCCAAAGTGAGAGTCGGTATTCTCCCAGCCTAACCGCAATTTATGTAAACAAACGTAGGATTAGTCAATGTTCTTTATGCCTGGACCAAAGGGTAAAGAATAGGTATGCTCCTATGTAGGATTAGTCAATGTTCTTTATGTCTGGACCAAAGGGTAAAGAATAGGTATGCTCCTATTTGGCACAATATAAATTGAACTAATTCATTTTATCCATTCACCATAATTTCTTGACAAGGAGAAGTCAATTTGAACTAATTCACTTTATCCATTCACTTTAATTTCTTGACAAGGAGAAGGATGCTTCAAAATTGAACTGATTCACTTTATTCATTCACTATAATTTAGAATAGTTATGCTCCTATTTGGCACAATATAAATTGAACTAATTCATTTTATCCATTCACTATAATTTCTGTGCTCCTATTTGGCACAATACAATTTGAACTGATTCACTTTATCCATTCACTATAATTTCTTGGGAGAAAGATGCTTTCTTATATTGAATATCACATTTAAACTCTCATTAGTATCATTCGTTATTTAATAGGAGAAGGATGTTTTCTTATATATTGAATATCACATTAAAATCTTTATTAGTACAATTAGTTACTTTCTTATATATCGAATATCACAATTACACCCTATTTTCTATCATTAGTTACTTATTAGTTATTAAAATTATCTATGAAGGATGCTTTCTTATATATTGAATATCACAATTAAACCCTACTTTATATCATTAGATATTTAGCACAATATAATTTGAACTAATTCATTTTATCCATTCACTATAATTTGAGCACAATATAATTTGAACTAATTCATTTTATCCATTCACTATAATTTTGATATTTTCCGAACTAATTCACTTTATCCATTCACTATAATTTCTTGACAAGGAGAAGGATGCTTTCTTAAAACTAATTCACTTTATCCATTCACTATAATTTCTTGACAAGGAGAAGGATGATTTCTTATATATTTAATATCACATTTAAACCCTCATTAGTATCATTAGTTATTTAAAAGTTATTAAAATTACATTTTTATTTCAATTGCCTATTAGTGACAGATAAGCTAATTGAACTTCGTTGTTGCGATTAAAGTATTACTTTTCTAAAATCTTAGTTCGTAGTTCTAAACCACACCCTGTGGGATCAAAATCTAGGACTCCATTAGAGCCCTATATTACTTGAGTGATACGTATACTTGCATTGATAAGTGTGACTTTACAATTATTAAATGTTTATTACGTCCATATTAAACTTATATTTTAAACATATGTAAAGTCGTCGGTCAAGTTTTTGGCACCGTTGTCAGAGAGTGAGTGAGTAAAATCACAAATAGAGTAACGGACAAATTAGGATTATTAGAAATATTTTACTTGAATTGTAACTTATTTTTATATTTATTTAATTATATTATTGTGTACTGATTTCAAATTGTATGAGTAAATTTGGACATGAAAATCTTATACCCTACGATTCAAAATTAGAATGCACTGTTAGGAGGATTAGAAAATTAAGAAGAGAACCTAGAAATTTTGATACAATGGAAAACAACATGAACAATCAAGGAATAGAGAATGAACACCAACCTAGACCCCTACGAGATTATGCAAATCCTACAGCAGATGAAATTCACTTGTCTATCCAACATCCTTATGTAGCTGTTAATTCATTTGAGCTTAAACCTGCTATTATCCAAATGGAACAAAATAATCAATTTGGAGGTACACCAAACGAAGATCCAAACTTACACCTCGTTAGTTTTTTAGAATTGTGTGCTACTTTTAAATATGACAGAGTCCCAAACGATGTTGTTAAACTTAGAATTTTTCCTTTTTCACTGAGGGATAAGGCTAAGATGTGGTTAAATTCGTTAGCACCAGGATCTATTAGAACTCGGGGAGAACTTTCACAGAAATTTCTATCCAAATATTTCCCTCCATCCAAAACTGCTAAACTTAAAAAAGACATAACATCGTTCTGTCAGATTAATGGAGAGTAAATATATGAAGCTTGGGAGGGATTTAAAGATCTTCTTAGGAAATGCCCTCGTCATTCGTTACCAGATTGGTTGATAATTTAAACTTTTTATAATGGATTTGTGGGATCTCTTAGATCGACTATAGATGTTGTTGTTGGTGGTTCTTTCATGTCAAAACCATTTGATGAGGGTTATTCATTAATAGAAGAGATGGCTACCAACAATTTTCAATGGCCCTCTGAANTAGATGAAATTCACATATCTATCCAAAATCCTGATGTAGCCGCTAATTCATTTGAGCATAAACCCGTTATTATCCAAATGGTACAAAAAAATCAATTCAGAGGTACACCAAATGAAGATCTGAACGTACACCTCACTAGTTTTTTAGAACTGTGTGCTACTTTTAAATCAAATTATTTTCAAATTTTTACAGAAAGTCAAAATGATTTTTATGCACAATGTTGAATTGATTTTGTTATTTTTTATTAATATTTAATTTAAATAAATTAATACAATTTATACACATTCAATTAACTATAAAAATGCACAAAATTATTCAAACCATCATGATATTTTTTTAAGCTTCTTTGACCACAGAAAACCTATTAAATTTATCTACTAATTTTCCGAGTGATATTTTAATTTATATAATTAATTTAATGTAAAATAGCCATCCTAACTTGAAAATTATGGTTAGGAGCACAGAGATGCTCTCTGATCTTGGAAAAATTAGAGAACATCTCCTCTATTTTGAGTAGCAAACCCTTAAAATTTCAAGTCATGATGAGTAATATTTAGTCATAATGAATTAAAATACCACAGTTGCTATTGAATTATTTAAAAATCAGAGAGCCAACAAATAATTCTTATTTTTAGTCCACATTATTCTTCTTTATTTGTTGAGAAATTGGGTTATTTTATCATATTTTAAAGATTTTTCTATGAAAATTTATGAATTTTCAAAGTTTTGGTGTTTAATTAATTAAAGAAAATCCTATTTTTTTAACTTATCCCACACGGCGTCATCCAATCCTGAGCATCTCCGATGTCTCCATGCAGCATATTTTGATTGGCACCGCCGCCTGAGTCAGTGTTGACTTGGTCCGCTATTCACATACTAAGAGCTCATCCGACATGATCTCTTCCGTTCGTCCGTACACGTGCGATCAGATGGCTCTTCGTAATTGTCCCATATGGCTAGAGCCTTTGAGCTGCACGACTTCTAGACCTAAGATCTCACTCGATGATCAACCAAATCACATGGTGTTTGTTCTTACACCTTCCTCTACTCAAGGAAAACAAATCTATATGGTTACAATGCTATGAAAGTAAATTCCTCTTCACAATTGGTGAAGCTAAGCTCAAAATTAGGGTTACTGATTTATACCTTTATTTGAGAGGGGACACCTCAATTAGATGCTTATGGAAGCTTCAGTGGAGTCCCATGAACCTCTTGTATGTGTTGGTTTCCTCTGGTGTAAGCTCCAAGTATTAGTTCAATGAAATGGGGTGCATCTTTGGTCAAAAGCTAGGTTAAGGTGCTCGACAGAGGGGGATCTTGATGGGGAACTTCCTCTTTTGGTCTGAGGAGGCTTTTCGAAAGTTTAATTGGAAGGTGGGTGGAGTTTTGTGAAATCCTAGAGAATTCCCTAGATTTTGAACTCAAAATTGAGCTCTCATAGAGGAATCCAGAGGAGGAAAATGATGGTGAGCTTAAGAATTCTTAGGGAGTGTATGGAAGCAATTAGGTAGAGTTTAATCAAGGAAATTGGTAAAAACTCCCTTTTTGTCCATGACGGAGGTGGTTTAAATAGAGGGGGAATGGGTGGTCAAATTTGGTGCAAAACAGTGCTTAAGTGTAGGACAAAAGAATGCCAAAGGCTAATTGGAATGAGCTAGCTTGGATTGGTGCAATTGGGTTCGGATTGAGGTAAGGAGGCTCTTACTTTTGGCTCTTCCAGTGACTAGAGTGGCTGTCCAGGGCAGAGGAGGTGCTCAGGTGGATCAGGAATCTCAGAGGAGTCTATCGAGGTAATTAGTTGGGTTGGTGATAGATTTTGGAATAGATCCCTTAGCTTGGTCTTTTTAGGAAACAAATCCCTTAATTTGAGGGACCCTTTGTCCATGGCTCATGTGGGTTGGACTAAGTAGATTTATACTAGTCTCTAGGGTCCACTTGGTGGTTGTAGTGGTCTTAGGTTGACAAATTTGGCTAGGTTTGGTTACATTTGGGTTCAATTTGGCCTAGGTTGGGCTAGTCATGACATTGGACTCAATTGATTGATGATGATGGTGTAGATGATTTTCACAAAGAGTTTAGAAAAGATTGGAGTGGTTTTGAATTGATTTGGAGGTGCCCATGGTAAATTTTGGGGGTGTTGGGTTAAACTTGGGTTTGAGTTGGGTTAGAGTTTGGCTATGGCCCAATTGATGTTTAAATTTGATGTCAGTGATTGTCATGAATCTTTTTTGATAGAAATTGAGTAGAAATTTTAGGGTTATGGTGTTCAATTTGGTGGGATTTGGGGACATGGCCAATTTGGGGCAAAATTGGGGGTTTTGGTCCATGTTGAATTTGAGTGAAATTGAGGCTCGACCAAGGCCATTTGAAGGTTCAATTTGATGTGGGAAGTTTTATAAAGAGCTTAAGATTCAAAATTGGGGAAATTGGATAGATTTGGGTGTTTAATTGAGCGATATTTTGGTTTTGGGTCTAATTGGGGCTTTACGATTTGTGTCAAAATTGACATTGTCCCTCTGAAAGGGTAAATCCAAAAAGAGTAGCCAGTATTCATGATTCTAATTCAATATCTATGTTAGCTGCATAAATAGTTGTTATGTGAAAGAAGATAGATCAATATGTAATGAATTATTCTCAGAAATGACACGTGCTTGAGGAAAATTCGTTGAGACAAATGATAGAATCACAATATTTATATGAGACTAAAAATGCAAGAAATAATCATTCTAAAAATCCTTATGCCAATTGTTATAATTCCAATTGGAAGAATCATCCAAATTTTAGTTGGAGTAATAAAAATTATAATGCTACAATTCTGCAATAGGGATACAACACTGCGTTGGGAAACTCCAACAATCAAGGAAATCCAACTTATAAACCTTAATACCCTCCATGATTTAATAATTTGCAGAGTAAAGAGAAAATTTTATCAATGGAAGAATTGATAATGCAAATGGAGAGTCAATTACAAAGTCATTGAGCTGCAATGAGAAACATGGAAAATCAATTGGGATGTATTGCTACCGCACTTAGCAATAAACCTCCAAGAACATTGCCTAGTAATGTTGAAGTAATTCCTAAAGATCAGATTGAAGTTAAAATTAAGGCTATTCAACTTAGAATAGGAAAAGAATTAGAAAACAGAGTTCAAAAAGAAGTGGAAGTTGAAGTTGAAAAAGATGAGGTGGAAAATGAAACATCTGGTGAAGATATTCATTTTGAGTCAGAATGTCATATTAAACCAATGAAAATTACCGTAAAAAGACCACCAACTCCATTTCCTTAAAGATTGAAGCAGAAAAATAGAGATAATCATATTTCAAAAATTTTAAAAATATTAAGGAAATTAACGATAAACAATCCATTTGTTGAAGCTTTGGAACAAATTCCAAGCAATGTGAAGTTCATGAAGGATATACTAAATAAGAAAATGAAGTTTGTATATATGAGCTGTTGTACTCAATGAAGAGTGTAGCACTATAATTCAAAAAATGCTTCCTGAAAAACTCAAAGATGCTGGAAGTTTTACAATTCCTTGTGTTACTGGCCAAAGATTTTTTGGAAAAGCTTTATATGATTTAGGAGCTAGCATCAATTTTCTGTCATTATCAATTTACAAAAGTTTGGGCTTAGGAGGTATTTCACCTAGGACTGTAACTCTTCAGTTAGCTGATCATTCAATTACCTATCCAAAGGAGTTGTAGAAGATGTTTTGGAAAAATTTGATAAATATATCTTTCCTGTGGACTTTATTGTATTAGATTTGGAGGAAGATAAAAAAAAATCCTANAGTAATATCATGGATTTTATAAATAAAAGTGAGTTTTGTGTTTTTTGTGAAAGATGGATGTTAGAATAATGTTTAATTATGCTTATAAAGGTTCATGTGAGTTAATTAGAGCTATACGTAAAGCAGTACGAAGCAAATTTTCACAGAAAATGAAATCTAGAAAAATTAAGGAGTTGACACAAGATGAGCCAGTTTATAGAGAGTTGGTGCATGATGCGCTAAATTCCTGAAAACGCTAGGTTGCATAAAAATGTTTTGGTAAAATTTGATAAATATGTCTTTCCTGTGGACTTTATTGTATCAGATTTGGAGGAAGATAAAAAAAAATCCTATCATTTTAGGATGACCATTCCTAGCCACTAGAAGAGCTTTAATAGATGTGCAGAAATGAGAACTAACTATGAGAGTTAGTGATCAAGAGGTTACATTTAATATTGAAAAATTACTGAGATACCTTGCAAAAGAGTAAGAGATTGAATGCGTCAGAATGGATATTAATGAATATCTAAACCATGAATATTTCAAAAAGTCATTTTAAAGAGAAATTGAAAAGGAATATATAAGGATATTAAGATGAGGATAAAATTCAAGATGAATCTACGTGAGTAAAGAAGATTTAGATTATGTTCAAGAAAAATTTGAAATGTTAGATCCTACAAAAAGTAAAAAGAATTTGATTTCATCTATTGAGAAACCTCCTGAGCTAGAATCGAAAACACTTCAGACACATTTGAGGTATGCATTCTTAGGAAATTAATCTACATTACCTGTTAAAATATCCTCAGAATTAACTGGTGAGCAAGAACAATAGTTTTTGCAAACTTTGAGTAGATATAAAAAAGCCTTTGGATGGATATTAGTTAATGTTAAAGGAATCAGTCGTTCAATTTGTATGCATAGAATTTTATTAGAAGATCAACATGAACCAAGAGCTGATCCTCCAAGGAGATCAAATCCTATGATGAAAGAAGTTGTTAAGAAAGAAATTTTAAAATGGTTAGATACTGGAATAATATATCATATTTCCAATAGTGCTTGATTAAGTCCAATTTACTGTGCCCAAAAAAAAAAGGTGTGACTTTGTTGTCAAATGAGAACAATGAATTAATACCAATAAGACAAGTCACTAGATGATGGATCTGCATAGACTATAGAAAATTAAATTCTGCCACAAAAAATGATCATTTTTCTACCCTTTTTGGACCAAAATGTTGAATAGGCTAGTTGGGCACAGATATTTTAGTTTTCCAGATGGATATACTAGTTATCATCAAATAACTATAGCTCCGGAGAATCAGGAGAAAATGATTTTTGCTAATACTTATGGAACTTTTACTTTTTTTGCGAATGCCCTTTAGATTATGTAATGCACCTGCAACATTTCAAAGATGTATGATGTCAATTATTAGTGATTTAATTGAAATAGGGATTGATAGTCAAATAAATGATCANCGCTGGTGAGAAAAGATTATTGCAATTGGATGAGCTTGAAGAAATTAGAAATGAATCTTATGTTAATGCTACGATTTATAAGGAAAGAATGAAAGAATGTCTTGATCAGAAGATTATAAAAAGATGAAGTTGAACTTGGACAAGAAAATTTTTTCATACAATACAAGATTGAAATTATTTCCTGGAAAACTGAAGTCTAGGTGGAAAGGGCCATTCAAAGTTGTAAGAGTCTATCCCTATGGAGCTATTAAATTTTAAGATCATAAGACTGAAAGGATATTTAAAGTAAATGAACAAAGATTGACACCACATTTTGATGGTCGAAGACCAGTTTTTAAAGAAACTATTATGTTGGGTCACCCAGAGTAAAGACTGTTAGGCTGACGACATTAAACCAAGCATTTTGTGGGAGACAACCCATACTTATCATTGTTTATTTTGCTTTTTGAGTTTTTTGTTCAGAATATTTTACCTATATTTATATTTTTGTTTTCATAGAGTACGTGAATTTAAGAAAAAAAATTTAAAATCATATTTATTTACCTAATTTTGTGGAAGAATTGAGAATTTTCTTATCAAAATTGAAAATGGGAATTTTCGGAACTGACACATGATGCCTTAAATTCCAGAGAGCTGGTGCATGATGGGCCAAAATCGGCGCATGATGCGCCGTGGTGACGAAAATGATGTTTGAAAAGGTTGTTTTTGGCTGGTTCTTCACCTTATAACTCCTACAATTTGTTTCCAAAGTCCATTTTAGGGGGGAAAATGAGGGAGGAGTGATTAGATTTCAATTTCAATGGCGTCCCACTATAAAAATTGCACTAGATTTGAGATTTTGAATGGGAGAAAGTTTGTCAGTTTTGATGCGCAAAAGTTGCATGATCGTGTTCTAGTGAAGAAGAGGCTAATAAAAAAAAGGGGTTTGTGAATCGAGGATTCAATACATCGAATACTCGAGTTAAAGAGATTATTGTGCAGAGACGTTGTGAAGTGCTTTGTTACACTACTGCCATCATATTTGTCCCTGTGGTGAAAGAGTTTTACACAAATATACATAGAATCAACCAAGGGATTGTCTATGTGTGNAAGATTATTGTGCAGAGATGTTGTGAAGTGCTTTGTTACACTACTGCCACCATATTTGTCCCTGTGGTGAAAGAGTTTTACACAAATATACATAGAATCAACCAAGGGATTGTCTATGTGTGAGGCAGGTTTGTACAATTCACTCCTTCAAGAATAAATGAGATGTTTATGACTTAAAATGTGTCTATCTGCCATTACACGAATTTTAACCTTACAAGAGATAATATGAATGAACTCTAGTTGTACGTTACAGATGAAGATGAGAATTGGTAGGCCAGAGATGATGGAAATGTAAGTTTCTCGTCATCATTGTTAAATCCTATTTCAAAGGCATGAAACTTCTTTATTGCATCAAAATTACTGCCTACTATGAAAATCAGAAAGGTAACTAAAGAGAGTGTTATTTTAAATTAATTTATTCAAACCAGAAAACCTATTGATATTGGAGCAATCATTGTGAAATTGGTTTTGGGATTGATTGTGAATGGGTCAGCAACTAGACTTGGACATCCATCCACT